>PVKE010001180.1:87272-107756 GCA_004027555.1 Craseonycteris thonglongyai | reverse complement strand
GCTAAAAACAAAAATAACTCCATTTTGAGAATCGACTCCATCCTGAGAGATAGCCTTGCAGTCTGGCCTGAAGTTAAAGATAACTTGTTACTCAATAGTATCTCCCACGCATAGCCCACCCCTCCCTTGCTTGGACTGCCCGCTAGAGCCCGCGAATCCTCCACCAATCCTGAGCTGCCACTTACCCTACAACCAATCAGCCTTTGACAAATACCTCACTAAGCAGACAGCCCTGCCCTCCTTTGTCCCTACTGTATATATACCGCTGTAGCCGAAATAAAATTTTGAGGCTTGATCAGAATCCTGTCTTGCCTCCATTTCTTCGTGTCTCCTGTCTCTTGTCCTTCATAGGTTCCCCCTCGGGCCGCGTTGTCATGCCCCGCTGGACGGGACACAATTGCCCGGGCACATGATAGGTAGATGGATAGATGATAGATCAGATCGATAGCTATAGATAGATGAGAGAGAGAGAGAGACGATAAATAGATAGACAGGATTCATAAATTACTCATATAATCCATAAATTATATTCATGGCAATTGAAGATCTGCCTGTCATGATTTCTCTGTGTTGAGCCTCCACTCAAGACGGGTTCCCCTCCTGACATTCATTTAATAAGGAGAGTTGGCATAAGCAAGCAGGTAGAGATTATTCTAGCCATAGGGTAAATCATATCTATTGGTATCCCAGGAAAAGTTTAGGAAAGGAAGAAAAGGAAAGATGGAGAGTACAGAAGGAAGGTATGAGGGAGAGGAACAGAGAAAAAGATACAGAAAGGAAGGGGCAGTGAAGAGAGAGGAAGAGTGGAGGAGGGTGGAGAGAAGAGGAGAGAATGCCCTAAACATTCTGTGTCTGCCAGTATCTGTCTTCCCTGAGGGGTCCTGCCTTCCTTTCTACGTTACTAGAACAACCCCCGGACACAACTTCATTGAGCAGGTACTCACATCTCTGCTTTTACTGACCCATAGGTATACTGTTTGTAAGTATAATCACATGTCACATCTCTGTTTTTTATTCCTTTTTTCCATTAGTGTGTACTTGAGTCTGTTCTTGTCTCTTTCACCTAGTTTACCTGCTGAGCCTCAACTCAAAATGAAGTGCTATAAATACAGAGAAGGATCAATTCATTTATTTTTATCCCCTGTCTCCACAGCCTAATCTTGATCTCTTTCCATTTTAGCAGCCACACTGTTATGCTGGTTTTCTGAAAAGACCTTTAGAATTTAACTTATTCGTCTGTTTTTTGAAAACATTAAATAGTAGAATTATTTCTACCTTGAAACTTTGGAATAATTTACCAGTAACATTCTCCTGGGTTTTTTATTTTGTTTTATTTTGGTTTGCTTTGTTTTTGAGAATACTTCTGCAGAGTTTCTTTTTCTAATATATTCCTTTATTCAAACACATTTTGAAACCATAGACCAACCATTTCTATAAAGTCTTAGTATCAACCCAATTATTAATGATGAGATTAAAGATAATTAGTGGCTTTTTAATGCCAAGACTTGTCTCTTTTGGGGTTTTCAAATATAGTAACATTTTTAAATGTACATAGTTACCTGGCATAATTTTATTTTATTTTATTTTATTTTTTAACTGGGAAGGAAACACTAAAGTTTATTTTTAACTAACTGGTTCAATGCAAAAATAGACTTTGCCCTTGAATTGTCCTTGTTTGTAGTGTGGATATCAGGAAAATGAGGCAGGCCAAGCTCTGATGTGTCTGCTGATTATGGCTTTGGCAGCATGGAACCTGGGACATAGAGTCCCCCTTGATAGGGCTGGGAGCAGACCGACTTTGTTGTAAATATTTAGATAGAAATGGGCATTAGAGCAGCCACATCTGAAGACCCACAAGTCTGAGTGTTGTACAAGGTGCGTGTTCTTGTTTTTGGCTTTGATTAATGTATAAAAGAGAGAAATCTGCTTGATTCCTGTCAGGTTAATGTTAATTAATTGCTTGTGGTGTCTGCTCATCAAGTGTGAGTGTGGAAACCTGTTAGTTCACTTACCACAGGGGCTGGGTTTTCCAGATGGGAAAAATATTATTTTGGCATGTTTTTAATGGCAGCACAATTTATTTGTATCTAACTCTTTTTGGTGTGCATGAAAGGAGACTGCCACCTGTGCTTTGTGGATGAGTGTCAATGATTTGGACAGATTAATTTATGGTGAAGGAGAGAACCACAAAAAGATTGCTGGGTCTGAACTCACCTTTCTGTCCAGCGTTGACATGAACTACAATTTTACTCCATTTTCCAAGACCTGGAATACTGCATTTGGATACTTTTATGCCAAGTAGAATATCAGCTGTACTTTCTCTTAATCATGGAAAGTAGAAATAAAGATATAGATTTGTTTCTATACATCTATATGCAGTTTACTCTCCGTTAACCAGCATTTAAGCAACCAGCACTCTGAAACAACCAAAAAAATCTCAAGCAACTGTCAAAAAAAAAAAAATATTTTGCCGGTTGCTTGAGAGTGCAAATTGCTTCAAGTACTGGTTAACAGAGAGTCGTGTGTGTGTGTGTGTGTGTGTGTGTGTGTGTGTGTGTGTGTGTGTGTGTGTGTGTGTGAGTGTGTGTGCGCGCGCACATGCGCGCTGGCTGTCTGGAATGTATCCAGCCTTGTTATAGAAAAAAAAGAGAGACATTGATGACTGGATATTTTCTGAGGAGCCCTTGTATAAATCTGTATATATCTGACTCACCTTAGTTATGACATTTGTAACTGCCTTTTCAAATGCTGGAAGCACATGGGACATCTTGAATTATGTAAAAGTACATTCATAGTTTTAGCAATAAGACTTCATGCGGCATCGTTTAAAATAATTGAAAAGCATGCCAATATTAGCATTATGATCCAGCAGCAAGTAGCTGGAGGTTTGGCATAAAATGCCAATTATGAAAATGGTACGGTGCTAGATTTCTTCCTCAATTATTTTACACACATTATACTTTGCAAGGAGCAGGTTGGACTTAAATGTACATTCCCAGGGCGTTTTTGTTTGCTCTTTCAAAGGGCTGTTTGTTGTATTACCCAGTGCTTTTCTGTTCCCTCATAGCTGAAATAATTAAGAGGGCCTGGTTTGCTCGTTTTGCCTAGTTATTTTGCTGCTATGGTCCGTTCTGTCTACAGGGGAGCACCATTATTTAATCTGAACATCTGGAATCCATCACGTATAGTGAAAGGCAAGATGCATCCTCAGTTTTAAGCCAACTTCACGATCTAACTGATGGATACAACCAATGCGTAGAGGTGAGAGCAGTTAATGCTTCAGCTATGTATCTTGTGATTGGTAAATCACAAGGGGACTTTTATTTCATTTTTTACCTTTTTCTATTTTACTGTATTTTATTTTATTTATGGCAGAGCAATCAAAACCTGATTGAGGGCAAACACATTCTCTTTGCGTCAGAGTTTGAGCATTTGAAATGAAGAAAGAATCAATGCTTCTCAACCTTCTCTAAGACTTTGCTGCTAACTTCTAGACAGAGCTCAGGAGGGATCCTTTCACAGAGAGGCCTGGACACTCCTGAAGTGAGTGGCAGAGCATTCCTGCCAGGTTTGATGGGCACATTTCTCTCCTCCCCACGTCTTTCTTGTCTCTGCAAGCAGTGAAGTTTTGTGGACATCCAAAGTTCATTTTCATCAGAAAAGCATTTGAAATCCAAAGCACAGACAATGTTCACGTTCAATAATGCAAATTACCCCCATGTTTATATGCTTTCTCTGGTCCTTAACTTTTTTCTTTTTTAATTTTAAGAACATCTGTCCCCACTGCAGCTTCACTCTCATCAGGAAATCCAATTACAGAGATAGAAAAAAGGAGAGCAGGTGAAGCAAAATACGGCAGACCCACCTCTTAATACCAGTAACTCAAATGACTCCCAGATGAACAGCTGGATCCCTCTGCAGCTAAAAAGCCAGCTCACCTGGTATCGAGAAAGGGCAGTTGATGGATCAAAGGAGTAGTAGAGATAACAGAGTGAGTGTGGTGGATATGAAATACATTAGGGAGCAAGAAAAATGCAGTTTGGCCAAGAGTTATTTCTAGTTATGCATTGATGAGGAGACACTGGGAAAAACAATGTCAAATAAAAACAATCCTTTTGGCGAGTTTATGCTTCGCCTCTATCCTTTCCCTCTTAATCTGCTACCCAGATATGTACTTAAAATAGGAATGCGGGCCTACTGGGGCATGAAATAGTTGAGAACTATTCAACAATGAGAAGAATGAGGGAAATCTCTTTAGAAGGACCTTCTGGAATTTCAGCCAGTGGAACCCAAATAGCCACAGATAATTTAACATGACCCCTGAAACCATTAAGAGAATTTTTCACTATGAGGACTTGACTCTCAGTATTGAAGATGTCATCCTTAGAAACTGATAACTGTAGAAATGACTTCGTGAGATATAAGCATGACTGTTCTTTCTGTTCTCAAGGGATTAAGGTTACCTAAGAACCAGGGGAAGAAGAGAAAAAGGATCGCCTTCTCCCCCTTCTCAAAGTCATGGCCAGTCTGTGAAAGTACCATTTCTTGCTTCCCTACTTCCCTCAGGGACAAATGAAAATCAGGAAAAGTGTCACAGTAATTACAAAAATGTTATATGAAATATAGACAGATGTATGTCTTTATTTCTGTATCTTATCTAAATAACCTTATTTCATTGAACTAAAAATGGTGACTAATTCACTCTGAACACTTGGGAACATATGCTATTTTTAGTCTTGTCTCACTGATTTCTAAAGTCAGTTTAAATTTTTCCAAAGGAGGGCCTCTATCGTCACTACATGGTCACCCTAATACCACTCCTTTTGCTTTTTCCTGTCATGCATTACTTTTTAAGTATCAACTTTCACAAAAGCGATTTTTGGTTCAACTTTATCCTGAGATGCTAACTAGCTGTGATGTTCATTTTACAGGTGCGGTAACTTTGTCACCTGGTCTTCTCTGCTTCTTTTGATGGGTCTGTTTCCCAATATCTTGACCAAACTCCTGATTTTACATTTTAATCTGGCATCGTTAGTACGAAGTTGGGTTGCCAGAAAAGTATGTCGTTTGATTTAATGTATTACGCATGAAACTGTTTGTCTTGATTTGACAAATACGGTTAGACACTGGGAAGTGAAAGACGAAAGCTCAGAATGTGATGGGACGACCTGGAAATGACAGGCTGTAAATCAGAGATGCGACTAGCACCTGCCCAGGCTCCAAGGATTTCCAAGTACAAAGCAGAACTTTAGGAATAAAAAATGTTTCATTTTTGTTTGGGGATTTTTTTTTTTTTCTTTTCTTAATCTGAGTATGTTTTTTACATACTGCCTTCACTGGTAACTTCATTAAGCCTGTGTAATTATAGTTTGCTTCAACCCTCTGCCACATCATTATTCATTATTATCTATTTGGTGCATTGTAGCAGCATAAATATAACTAAATTACTAGGGTCAAACCACAATGGGAGCCGTTGTGATAGTAATTAGAAGAGAAATGTCGGGGGGTTTTTGGTGAAATTTGCAGAAATGTAGCATAGGGTGTGTGCTTAGAGGGTGTACTTAAAGTCGGTTGTGGGTTCAAGGTGGTAAAATGATAGGTGATAAAAGAACACTATTAATCACAGTTCTAGAAAATGCTCTGTAACCACCCTTTTCATTTCTCTCTGCAAAGTAGCTCTGAGATTGAAGATACGACAGAAACCAACAGAGAGCTTCGAATTAAGATACAAACAAAATTCTAGGCCTTCACTAATTTTCACTGAACTAAAACTTAACTGAAGTCATTGAAAAGAAAAAAAGAACTGGCAGAAAGCATTGTCCCCACTTAACATCTCATTGTGGGTATTGAGATCATTACAGTTTAATTCAGTAGACCCATCATTTGATTCTGTGTCTTTTGCCCAGACAAACTGAATCTTTCACAGAACATCTTTAAAACATGCTTCATCTTAGAGAAGCATAACTCTCACTGTCTTCCTACACATCTCACCGACTTGGAAAGCAGAAGCAGAAGGTGCTCTGAGCACCTTCGGTTTGTAGCTTTTCTAAGTGTGGTCATTCAGATTCCAACTGAGGTGTGTGAAAATGCTTAACACAATGCCTCAAAATCAGTAAATACCTATTGATGAGCACTTTTCACTAGAAGCAAGAACCAGAAGGATTCTACATCAAGGAACTGTTCATTACAAGCCCAGCTGAGAGAATGAACAGTGTACCCAGGCTGCAAGAAACACCTGTTCTTGGGGAAGCCCCAATGGCTCAGCAGGTTGAGCGCCCCCTTTGCAGCCCAGAGTCCGAGCATCAAGTCCTGGCTCTGGCCCATGTGGACCCTTACGCTGAACTAGGGTGTGCTGTCCATGTGGGAGGCCCCCAGTTCGGTTCTTGCCAGGGCATGCCTCCCATGTGGGAAACCCTCGGTCCGTTTCCCGCCCACCTGTGTGGAATGAAACTATGTCAGAACAAAAAACAACTGATGACATACAATTGTGGAGATTGCTCTGGTCCCTCCCCCTTTCTCTCTCTCTCTCTCTCTCTCTCTCTCTCTCTCTCTCTCTCTCTGTCAAAACAATAAAAGAAATCTTAAAAAAAATGAAATAAAAAGAAATGCCTATTTCTTAAGCAACACAATGGAAACAGTTAGTGGATATACAGGACCCCTCATTTCAGTCTCATTCTACATTCTCATGGATATATATTACTCATGTATTCATGCACAATCTTCAAGGGCATAGGTAACCTTTCATAGTTATGTCTTTTGTCCTTTTCCTGCTTTGTGGAATTAAAGAAATCAGGATTTTTTATATTTATATCATGGAAGTTTCCAATTTTGAAAGTTGTTTACAGTCACAGTTGCTTCTGCAATAACTAGCACAGAGCCTGAAATATGGTTAGCACCCAATAATACATTTTTTTGAAAGAATGGATGCATTACTAGGTAAAGCTAACGTGTGTAAAAAGACCCAATCACATATATGAATACTAAACCAAGAAATGGAAGACGTAATTGGTTTCAAACTGCTGCAATGGCACCGAGAGCTGGGTCTACGTCTTCTGCTTCCTCTGCCTTTCCAAAACACTCTGCGAAAACATCTCTCATGTAGCACCAAACAGAAAGGTGAAGAACGGTGGAGTTGTTTATTAAATGTATTAGCCACAATTGTCATTTGTCTGTATTTTGACATTGCTGTTCATCTTTGGGGACTTCACAGTTAATTGTAGCTTATTTAAGCCTTTCGTTCTATTCTTAAGCAACTTGAAAATTAGTCAATTGTATAACTATTTAAAATAAAATGAGTCAAGTTATAGATTTTTGATCTAGAAAACTTAGATTATATTTAGATAATAAAATTGTTTAATGGATTGAAATAATAAGCCAAAATAACTATTATGGCAGATTGAATCATTTTTTTGGAAATATTTCTCTTTTCTCCCAGGGTTTTGCCTTGATGTTCAACTTGGACATGTACCTTGCTTTGGTCATTGGGAGGTTAGCAGATGTGATTTCAGCGGAAGCTTGGAAGATGCTCGTGCATTTGGACTTGTTTTCTGTCTTTTACCACAAGAAAAACATATCCCACAGCCACTGCCTGTGTCAAAGAGGATGAGAAGCAGCTGGAACAGACCTGTGTTGAGTCTGCAGCTCTGAGCCAACCCCAGTCAGTCTAGATCTGGCAGATTCCATGCTGTCCTGAAAAGATGGGATTAGAAAATTAATGTTCATTGCTGCAAGCCACTGAGCTTTATATGTTTTGTTATGCAGCATTATTGAGAAAATAGCAGACTGACACAGTTAGTCATTACCTAACACTATTCCTCTTTTAGCCCTTTCTGTATGTAGGTACCATAACATGATATTTCACTTAATCCTTATCATCATCTCATAAATCAGACACTGCTGATGTTCTTATTGTACACATTTGAAAACTAAGCCCTGGAAATGTAAAGAGACCTTTAAAACAATACTTGACACCAATCTGCATGTCTCCAAAGCTCGGGTGACTTATTCCATCTAGATGCAGCTGAATGTGCCACCATACTATCTGGTACCTAGTACGTATTTCATAAATACCAATTCATTTGATTTCCCCTTTCCTTTCACTAATTTTATTTATCAAGGGAAGTGAAAATGTTTGATGGAAACTGGCTAAGGCCTCCTATGGAGTGGGAGGTGGTCTCAGGCACGGTCTCTTCTGATAAGGTGCATATAATATGGTAGTAGAGGCAAAAATAAAGTAGTGTGGATAACAAGAACTTACCTAATCATATTATTTAACTAATATTGACATAATGATTGGAATAATGTCTTAGTTCAGATGTAATTACAGAAAGCTGAGGTTTTTGGTTAATAACCACCTCAGCGGGTGAGAGAAAAGTGGTATCATATGCTGTAGTGTTGGAAGTAGGCTTAATCCATTAATTCTGCCCCACCTCTCCCTTAAACTGGAGGTTGAGTTGACTGTATTTTGTAGTTAATATGCTGTAATTATGCTACAGGAATAGAGTTTCCATTGCCTCTCTGAATGCATATTTTAATTTCAATTATTATTCTGCAGATCATCCATCCTGAAAAGACACTTGCATTTGTTATACCTCTGTCTGGAATCCCTTCCTCTCCCTTGTATGCTATATGCTTCATAAATTCTTCAACTAATGCTTCACCACCACCTCTTCCAGGTAGCTTTTCTTGATTTTCCCAGACAGGTGGTCTTTATCTTCTCTAAGCTTCTGTAATGCTGGTAAATTTTATGGCTTGTTTACATTGCTGTATTCACGGCATCGCCCTGGCTTCCTGCTCCACTGATTTCTTGGAGGGTGGGTCTTTTGGCCTCCCTTGTTAGCAAGCCCAGGGCTTAGCATGTAGTCAGCTCTGCCAAAATAGTAAATGAATGAATGAGAACAATTAGATCTTAAGAATTCAGCCATTAGGAGGATAGAGAAACAGAAATATAATGTAATTGTGATAACATGGGTAGATTTTGAGATTAGCATGCTGAGTGCGCTAAGTGAAATAAGTCAGACAGAAAAAGTCAAGAACCAAATGACCACACCCGTATGTGGGGTATAAAACTGAAAGCACCAAAGGGACAAGACAAGCATACAAAGAAACAGAAATTCATGGACACAGACAAAAATTTAGTGGTTCCCAGGGCGTAAGGGGGCGGGGGGCGTGGAGGGGAGGTCCAATATATGATGACAAAAGAAAAACTGACTCTTGTTGGTTAGCACACACTGCAACACATAGATGATGTATTATAGATTTGTACACTTGAAACCTATACAAAAATCTTGCAAACCAATGTCACCCCAATAAGTTTAATTAACAAATTTAAAAAAAAGAAACGTAATTATTTATAAAGAGGGTTGAGAGAGATAATGCTTTATGCCAAAGGGCATGTCTCTCATATTTTTAAATCAGGATGAAGGGGGCAAGTTAACTGAGAAGAGAAAAGGAAGTATTTCCATGGAAAAGACAAGAAAGAAGAATAGCGATAGAATATCTCCCTTGATTTAGCTGCTATTCTTACTTTTCCTTACAGCCTTGAAGTATTCTGTCAGCTGGAATTAAATAATTACCACAGCTTTTTTATGTGCATAAATAGGCTGCATGTGTAATTACAGAAATGGTGGCATTACATCATCAGATCAATCAAATCAAATATATTCATTTTTTTAAGAAATCAGCTCAAAAGTTTTCCCCACTCCACTTCAAAGCTGGTTCTCTCTCTATGGCCCCGTTGCCTATCTGAAAGAACATTGGGATAAAGACTAGAGATGAGAGGACTGCTACAGGCCAAGATGCTGACAAAACAAATATAATTCTGACACTAACTTTTGCTTTACAGTTGAGATTGAACTCTGGACAAAACCTTATTTATTCTCCCTCCCTTGCACCAGACATACATGAAAATACATAATGATAAAAACATTCTGAAGTCAAAGCTAAATGTTCTCAGTCTCAGTATCACTGACATTTTGTAATACACAGGATGCTGATTCCATATGTATAACATATTTGAAATGAGGGTCACACAAAGACTTCAAATGCCCCCAAAGGCTGTTAACCTTCTGCAGTCCAGCAATGTGGTTTAGAAGAGGATGAGAGGAGTCAGAAATTTACCTCTTAGCTATTGTGTGTCAATGTCTTCAAGTTAAAATAATCAGGGCTGATAAAGGCCATCTTAAATGAGGCTAATAAATTTACCTTTAAAAACTGGGACATTAAATGAGAAAACTTAGGTATTGGTGATAATAGAGATATTAAAAAATAGTGGTCTATCTATCATCTATCTCTATCTATCTATCATCTATCTGTCTGATCATCTATCATCTATCTACCATCTATCTATCTATCTAGTTATCTAATCTATCTTGTATCTACCCATCTATGAATATATCTCAGATCGTAGCTTGCTAGCCATCATTCATTTACTTGACTAAATATTAGCATTCAAAGTGCCTTCCTTGGAGAAATTACAGTAAGAAATATAAATCTTAAATTGGATATTCTGGGTTTGAATATGGGCTATGTGACATTGGATAAATGTATTCACCTTACCGGCTTTATTATAATTTTACTAATCTGTGAGAGGAGGATAATCTAGGTCTTCCCTCATGGAGTTATTGTAAGGAATAAATGAACTAATACTTACTATAGTACTTAGAGCAGTAATTAACACGTAGAAGGTAATAAATGTTTTTTTTTAATTTTATTTTATTGTTTTTCACAGAGAGAGAGACAGAGAGAGCAGGGAGGGCCCAGAGCAGTCTCTATAGTTGTGCATCATCAATTTTTGACATGATTTTGTTCCACACAGGTGGGAGGGGGCTGTGCAGGACAGGCACTGGGCTGGGGGCCTCCTGTATGGGAGGCACAACCCCTTGAGCCAGGGGCTGAACCTGTGGTTGAGAACCAAACTGGGGGCCTCCCTCATGGGAAGCACATCCCAGTTTATCATATGGGTCCTCACAGGCTGGGGCCAGGATTTGATCCTCAGTCCCTGGGGCTTCAAAGTGAATGCTTAACCTTATGAGCCATCCTGGGTCCCCCTCAATAAATATTAGTTATACTGGTTTTTAAAGTCCTCTAAAGGGTTACGGTACTCAGTTTTGACTTTTATCTTCTTTTCAGATAAAAAGAGGAAGAAGAAACCCTGTGTGTGTGTGTGTGCGTGTGTATTTATAAGGAGAACCAGAATAACTCAAAGAAAATATTATAACATGCCTAAAATGATCAGAAGTTTCTAAATTCTGAAATTTAAAAACAATTCTAAGTAGGTCCTTAATTTAGTTTATGTTTTCAGTTCTTGGGTTTTCAGATAAGGTAACCAAAAGATTGGCTGCAGCAAATTGAACTTTTGGAAGGTAGTACCTATCTATTAACCAAAAAACACTGAGAGCATTGGTTTGTTTTACATTATTTTCACATGATACCACTTGTCAATGACTTGAGCTGAATTTGAACTGTCATTCTTGAAAAGAAAGACTCCCTTTACAAATCCCTTAAGCTCTAATGCAGTCATTTTAATTCACAACAGGCTAGACCCTTGTATAATTGTTCTCAGCTCAATACAACCTTTAACAGCTTTTGATTTACATATTGGGCAGCTGTTTTGAATAAGAAGTTGTCCATCATGGATCCTTTTGTCATCTGTCCAAGGAATGTGTTTATAAATGGTTCCAATTAGAGTAATGAAGGATTCATGTGAGAACAGTGATCAATAGCCAACCTCAGGAACAATATTAAGTCAAAGACAGATGTAAACTGTGTGACAGGGCATAGCAGTGTCAAGTTATCTACGGGGAATGTGCACAATCACTCCTGGAAAACAAATGGAAATTTTCAAGTCTTTGACTATTGGGCAAGGTTGGATTCCATGACAGAGAAGCATTCAGATTCTGTGTTAAATAAATCATTGACCCACACAGGACTGAGACTATGCAGATTAATGTGAACAACAGCAGCCAGGGAAAAGGCAGTTGAAAGAGGCCAGCCAGATCAGGTCTTTACTGTGATGATGGACGGCACCTCCATTAGCCTCCAGGAACACATGTCCATTGCTATAAGAAGGAGCCACGTTGATAGCAACGTTTCTGTGCAAACACATTTTAGACTATGTCAGACACATCTGGTCAAGGGCTTTGTAATAGCTTTATTTATTTCTTGCCTGAACTGGAACGTCAGAAGCATGCACTCCACGTTAAGCCAAGAGTTCCCTTTGTTCCACATGGCTGCCACAGCTGGAACTTTCTGTTGTTTGACACAGCCAGATCTTCTGTACAGACCATTATATTCTTTGGCGTCTTTCAGTGAGTTTGCATCTTTTCATCCACCTCAGCAAGCAGTGGGGAGTTTGTAAGGGCCATGAGCAGAGAGTCCTATGAAAACTATATAGGCACACCAGCTGGGAATGCAAAAATGATAGCATCAAGGTGGCCTGCTACCAAGTTGGCCTTGGTGGGACAAGCTCTTTGCCATGGCCCTATTCACTTAGATCATTTAGGAAAAAAACATCAAAACAGAAGTAGCTTCTCATTCTTATGTGTTGAGGTTACTCATAGATTACTATCCCTAGCCAAAAAGAAAAGAGCAAAAGAAACTTGATTAAAGACTATATTGATTCAGACTATAAGATGCAATTTCATGAGGGTTACTGAAAATCATATCTGGCCTACAAAAGGTGAAGAAGAGACTAGTTAAAACCCGGTTCTGCAGAGATTTCTAATATAATTAAGCTTAGTTTTCCTCTCTCACCATGTCAATTGAAAGCCCAATTTCAATGTTCTATAGCTTTGAGGAGTCATAAGTTAAAGGGAGGTGGGGCTGAAAAACGTAAGTAGATATTCAAAGTGTACAGCTAGAATAGTCTTTAAAGACAAGCTGAATTGATTGTATTGGGCTTGGTTTATATAAGTCCAGTGCCTGCTTCTAGTTTTCAGGAATATACTGTCTCAAACACGAGAATTTCTTTATTCCAGCCTGGAGCACCCACCCTCATTTTGCCTTTGCCACATTCTTCCTACTGACTGACCCCAAAGGCTGAAAGGAAACTGCTCTAGCCTTTCCAGTTGGAAATCCAATGACATTCTCACGGGTTTCTCTTCTTAGTGATCCTCTTGATCAGTGATAAAGCCACAGTTTCTTGGCATACTGTTTGTATAGATTATACTTCTGACTAAAATTGACCCACAGTACCCTGTCTGGTAAGCTTCTCTTTGAAAGAGTCTGTTGGGGGCAAAAATTCTCAAGATTCTACTCTATCCTCATGATATTTCTTGAATGATTGAGAAAATCCCCAAACACAATTCTCATTGATATTTCTAGAGTATTCTACTGTGAAGCAGATATAGGTTGAGCACTTTCCTTGCAACCACAAGATCTGTGGATTGAATCCTATCTCCGGCCTGTGCAAAGCAGTCTTCATAGTTGTGTCATTAGTTTGCAATATAGTTTCACTCCACAGGTGGGCATGGGGCTGTGCAGGGCAGGAAACAGGACAAGGCCCCAGCAAGAACTGAGGTAGGGGCACATTCCAGTTCAGCATAAGGGTCCACACAAGCTGGGGCTGATATTTGATCCTTGAACCCTGGGGCTGCAAAACAAGCACTCAACCCACTGAGCCATCCCAGCATCTCCAACCTTCTATGACTTCCAAGGATGTTACCTCATACCTCTAAAGTTTTAGTCACTATCAACATATGCCTATTTCAAAGTAAATTCAAATTAATTAAATTAAATTAGTAATTACATTTCTTAGACATACTAGTCATGTTTCAAGTAATCAACAGCAACAGGTGGCTAGTGGCAGATATCACTGTGCCACTGTAGAAAATTTTGTTGAACAGCACTAATGAAGAGAAAGAAGTTTATTACAGTGGGTCCAGTATCACCCTAACGGGGGCATTTGAAAATCTGTTAGAGCATTTTCAGTTTTCATTTTGATTGCACAGGACAATCTTGTACAATGAAAAATTGTTATGTTTTCTCATATTTTTTTATTATCCTTTATAACACTTAAACAAAAACAAACAAAAAATATACTTGTAGTTATCCAAGTCTAGAACTGAACAGTGTAAGTAGTTTTACTATATGACAGCTGTCTTGGAAAGTACCCAGCCATGTACTATGAAAAATAGAGGCTTTTATGACTGGATTTTTTCTGAAAAGCCATCATATACTATATTGCCTGGACTGTACCATGTGAATTGTACTTTGTGAATTCACTTACTTTGATGTTTAAAAAATCATGAATAGAAATGCTGCTTGTCATGTCTGAGGAGCCAATAAAAATACACACTGTCTCTTTCATTGAATACAACCAAAATCCTGGTAAGAAAATGTAGGTTAGATGTTTGAGGAGTATGAAAGATAAATATAACAAAATATTAGAAAGAAGGTCATGATTTAAAGTACCACCAATCTGATTACATGGTGAGCACATAATGCAATGCATAGACAATATAATGTATACTTGTACAGCAGGAAACTATGTAATTGTTATCACCCAAAGACACCCCAATAAGTTTCACAATATAAAGAAAGAAGAAAGAAAAAAAGAAAGAGGAAAATAAAGTACCAATAAACTAGAAGATGCATTTACATTTTTCTCCCTTTCAACCTTCCCACTGTTTAGACATACAAGAACTAAATAAACTTAAAGAAAAAAGAGAGAAAATAATAATTTTAAAAGTACAAAAATTAGTGCAATTAAAAAAGAAACAAGTAAAAAACCATAACAATGAAAGAAAACAAAAGTTTGTCCTTTGGAAAAATAAATAAAATGGATAAACTTCTAGCAAGAATTATGAGGAAGAGAGAGAGATGAATATAAATCACCAATTAATTAGTAATGAACGGGAGGTATCACTACATATAGACTTCAAAAAGAGAAAAGAAATACTATGAACAAATCTATATATATACATTTGAAAACTTAGGTGAAATGAACCAAATTCTCAAAAACCACAAGTGTTTACTTAACTCAAGATAAAATATGCAACAAAAGTAGCCTTATAACTATTAAAGGTATTTATTTAATGTGTATTTTAAAACCCTAATGAGGAAGTCTCGAGGCCCAGATGGTGTTACTGGTGATTTCTATACAAATTTTAGAAATAATAGCAATACTAGACACCATCTTCTCAGGGGTCTCCAAACTTTTCAGCCCGAGGGCCGCATTAACTATCAAACAGTAGTTATATCATCTGTGACTGTGAACAGAAGTAGAAAAGGTAAGCGGGGGAAGCCGGGATGGCTCAGTGGGTTGAGCGCTCACTTTGCAGCGCTGGGGACCAGGGATCGAATCCCAGCCCCGGCCCATGCGGAACCATATGCTGAGCTGGGAGCTCCCCCAGTTCAGTTCTCTCTCTGTCTCTGTCTCTCTCTCTCTCTCTGTCAAAAATAAAAATAAAAATAAATAAATAAAAATATATTAGAAAAGGTAAGCGGCTGATCTTGGCAGTATACACGTAAATTTCCATAATTTTTTTCCGTAGATAAAAAGGTCTCCGTGGGCCAGATGAGAGGGCCTCGTGGGCCGTAGTTTGGAGAACCCCAGAATACATCCCAACCCATTTTATGAGGCCAGCATTACCCCAGTATCAAAATCAGACAAAGGTAATTAAGTATACACCAATATCCCAAGATAGACATAGAAACCCTTAACAAAATATTAGCAAATCAAATCTGGAAATATATAAGAGAATAATGCTATAATAAGAATAATACACCACAATCCAGCAGCTTTGTTCCAGAAATGCAACGATGGCTCAATTTTTCAAAAATCTAACAATGTAACCCACAATCTAAAAATCTAGAGAACAGGGATATCTCTCACTTCATGCCATTACACATGCTGCTTTCTATATTTGAAGCATCTTCACCCATTCTTTACTTGGCTCATTCTTAAAAATTCAACTCAAGAATCATCTCTTCACTATTGCTGCTTTCTCCCAAACACAATTCTTGCCCAGCTTTTTCCAACAAGTGTTGGAAACCCCAGATAAACTTCTATTACTTCACATTTCTTACTGAATTGTCATTGTCTTTTTAATTGACTGTCTTCTTCCCTAGCCAAAGATATTTTTAGGACATTCATTTCCCAGTTGGAGTTGAGAGACTGGTACCCAAAGGAAGATGAAACTATAGTAAAGTTACTCTTCTCCAGAAAATGAGAAAAGCAGTGTTTATAAAATTGGTGGGAAATAATTGCCCCAAAGTAAGAGATATCGCCATTAAAATGAATATCATCAGCTTTTTTTTCAGGATTTGGGTTATAGAACAAATAATTCAGCATGAAGTTCACAGCTGCCTGTAAGTAAAGCAAAATCTGGAAAACAGAAGGCGAAGTCAATGTTTCACTCTTAATTAGTAAAAGATGATCCCTAATTTCAGGGTAAATTATATTGGGAAAGGATCCAGGAGCCAGGTTGGACTCCAGGTTTTATAAACAGCCTGGAAAATAGACCACTAACATGTTAATTTGATCCTAGGTTATCTGAAGAGTACAAGGGCTATCCAGAAAGTCTCCAGCCATGTAATATAATGAATAGATGCATACATGGCTGGATTTTTTCTGGACAGCCCTTGTATATGTCAAACCAGAGTGGAAGTAACCTTTCAGCTTCTCACCACAGTGATCAGGTTCTTATTGGTATATTATAACTAATTATTTTCTCTCATCTTGAGAGGATTTAGGGGAAAATTTTTGATGTATTAGGCAATTTTATATAAATAATCAAAGTGTTTCAGACATATCTGGGAAATAGACTAGTTTAAAAAATTGGTGTAGCCAGTCAAGAAGAGAAATGGTTTTTTGAGTGAATGGAGGATTATAGACCTACTTTTCTATGGTTTAGCAGAGCAAAGAATGAGCTTAAAGGAAACAATGACAATTTAATGTTAGGGAAAAATTGACACTGAGCACTCTGAGGGAGGCAGAGGATATGAATTTCTCCTAATGCATATTTAATTAGGAGTGAAATGAATGGTTTTGAGGATTTCCTCTCGATGTAGATTTCTAATGGGAGGTGGAAATTAAAAATTTTTTGATCTCCCCATCTGAAAATGTTCACTGTTCTTTATTACTATTTATTCCTTAATTAAGTCCTTATGTACTACCACTTCTGACAGACCTTCCAGTTTCTCCCACCCACCCTGTCCTTTCCCTCCTGTGCTTGAATGAGTACTGAGTGGTTTCAATTTCTAATCACTCCCTTCAGTCTCTTCCCCAAAACTTGTCTATGTGTCCTGTGATTTCTCAGTTCTTCTCCCTGGAGAGTTGGATTTTATTTTCCCCTCATCTCTCTCTTCCTCCCTGATGAGAGATCTTATGTACTAGATGAGCTGTGTTATGTCAGTAGAAAGTATTTATCTGGTCATTTGAAGTCCTCTTCCCTCTATTGGCATCTTCTGTAATGTAGTTTTATCACACCCGCCTTTGGTAGTCAGCTTCTGTTTGTGGTGCTTTTTGCCAGGATGTTCTCAACTCAAAGAAACCATGTAAATGTCTCTATCTTCTCTTTGTCCCAACATCAGGATTTTTAGGTCTTCTGCCATGCATCTTCTATCATGGAAACATTGACATATTTTCTCACAGCTCTCTGAGACATCAGGAGGCCAGAGTGTGAGAGTGAGAACAATCTGTCTTGCTTCTATCTTCCATAGATCTTGCTGGCATAGAAGACATTTGTATGTTCTTAATCTATTGCTTAATCTCTGGATCCAAGATTAAGCTTGATGGAGGAGCAAATCTTGTCAGCCTTTAAAAAGCCCTCATTTCTGTCCAGGCTTTCTATTCTTTCACCCATGCTCCAGGAAGCAGATCTTTGATTACATGCTAAAACTCATTCATGTTTAAGCTCTCTTCCTCTCTGAAATTCTTTCTCACGCCAACCTTTATTTACTATTCAAGGGTAGCACAGGCCTTTTATCAATCATTTTATGCAGTATTGTTTAGGCATATTCTCTGTGCTAATTTACATTCAGGTCTTCTTTTTAAAGCTACAAGATATCTGGCTTTTGCTAATCAATAGGCTAGATTTTTAATACTGTTATCCTGATATGGGTTTCAGGAGATTGTTTAAGTTCAAAGCAAGAATTTGACTTCTGCTTCTCATTATTGTCATCGCTTAGTAGATGTCCTTTTACGTAGGGAATGTTCTGGTGGGATATTAAGGTGGGGAGAAGAAGGAGAATTGAGCATCAGAAAGATAGGGGTGATAATTCTTGACTGATCTTTAACAATTTTGTCCTGACACCATAAATAAAATATAAAATTGAGATAAGATAGTCCAAAAGAGTTTATATAATAAGAATAAATAAAGATTAAAGGCAGAATCCTGGAGAACATGAACGATAAATGGTCAGGAAAAGATGAAACTGTATGCAAGATAAAAAGAAAAAAGGTAGAAAACATAACAAGAAAGCCAGAATAGTTGGCACCATACAAATCAGGAAAAGGAGAGAACTTAAAGAATGAGAGAAGCATCCACTGAGTTATAAGGGACTACTATAATGGAAAAAAAAATTGGTCTTTGAAATTAAGTATATCTAAGTTGACATACTGATTCACACTCAAGTTTCTCACCTCTCTAAACCTTTTCTCATCTAGAAAATATGCATAAAATACTATTTGATACTTATAGTTGAGTGTGCAATAGTGAGATAATGCACATAAGATTTTCCAACGAATATTGACACAGTGAAAAATTATTTCAATATCATGGCTATACTACCTTCATGAACCAAATGGGAATATTTCTGTATATTATGGAATACTTTGAATAAATGGAAAAAGGGCCAGATGACCTAAGGTTGTTTGGGGGAAGACACATTTTTACTACTTTTATTCCACTTACTTTCATATTCAGTTTTTAAACTGCATCTTTACTCAATATTGGGGTTCCTATCTGGACAATGTGTACTGTGTTTCCATGTCTGAGAGTCTCAGATACAAAAAATGGAAAATTCAATTTTACCCAATAACCAGCAATAATTTATAAATAGTAAGTACCAAAAGCAAAACAAATGTGAACTCCATTAAGGGACTTCCTCATACAAACCTGACTCCTCATATCAACTAAGAACACAGCAAGTACAACTCCTATTTTACAAAGGATTCAGCCATTTCTTCCCCTCTCCTAGATAATCTACCTGACAATGAGCTTGACTTCTGGGAAGAGGCTGTTCAAGCAACACTGCAAAACTCCGGTGTTCAATTTTATCATTAGAATTCCTAAATTTTGGAATAATATTCACAGTTGATAAACACCCAAACCAAGCAACATGCTAAATGAATTACAAAGTAGGTGAAATGAACTCTATTACAAAATAGTTTAAACCTGTGTAGGAAAAGTTTCGCTCTATAAACCACAGCTACTCATAGCTCCAGTAAGGATCTCTCATCCAGAGACAACTGGAAAGCTGAGGTAACACAACCATCAATGAATGTGCAGCCTGTAAACTCAGGATGGAGGGGAGATCAAAGACAGCACCCAGATAAGTTATATAGTCAGTCAAGGAGGTCCAGCTCTGCATTGTTTGTGAAAATTAAAGGTCTAAAGAGAGATGTCGATGTCAAATATGATGTATTAGCCAGAGATCTGGAAGGAGAGAGAAGTTGTAGTTCTTATGCCTAGCTGGTTTATCGATGGTCATGCATGCAACTTGAGGTATTAATTAACTCTGCCTTTGTCTTTCATTCATTTTATGTTTTGCTTGTCCTGCACTGGTACTTTGGCTGGGTGGATTATTTTACCAGTGTGGTGATCCAATCCTTCATTCCTGTGGGATCTTAGCCTTGGTTTACCGTAATTTTCCGTTGATTGGGACTATTTGCCAAGAAAGTACTAAAAGGTGCTACCAGAAAACTGTCTGTTTTCCAAGCATAGTCCTTCATGCCCACTTTGTGTAATGTCAACCTTAATCCTACCTTGTAATAAAATTCAGTCACTTTACCCAGAATAGAAGTTCCCATTTCTTCTTGTTGGCTCAGCAATACAAGAAGTACAAAATGTTGTTGTGGAGAGGATAGTGACAATTCATCAGAAGTATGGCCAGATGCCTAGGAGAGCCAGTCTTGTGATGGCATTGGGACCTCCAAAGCTCCCAAGTCCAAAGTTGATGGGGGGCAAGAAGAAAACATTCTTATGTGTATTTTATGTATAAAAGTGAGAGAACTCTCTTCCACGTCAAACATTTGATGTTTAGATCTTTACACTCTGGCTGTAAAAAGAAGGCACCATATCATGGCGCTATTTTTTTTAAGGCTATTACTGAGTAGAACTGAAAGCAATCGCTCTCTACTTCTGGTTAGTGCCAGCATGCCATGCATACTCATCTACACACCAAGCCTGGGCTTTTTCCTCATCTGCTAATGGGTCATAATTAGCTTACCTTGAGAACACTCTCATGGGTTGAGGTAGAGGCAGCACAATAAAAAGAGAGGTCAAAAGGTGACCAGATTGTAACATTGGTAAAGCAGGA
>PVKE010001180.1:0-87172 GCA_004027555.1 Craseonycteris thonglongyai | reverse complement strand
CGGTCTCACAAATACGATTCCTCTTTTATAATGAAATGCAGCTATGCACACCTGAGTTAATGGTTCAATGGTTCAGATAATGCTCAGCACATGACAGGTAATTCAGACAGCGTAATCAGTTGATGTTTCACAATCAAGTATTCAGTCGATCAGGACTCAGCAGCAAGTTACACGCTGCCTTTCAAATAGAGGATATCTATGTGTTGCATGAAGATGAAATGGACTTACCCTAAAACTATGAAACCATTATGTGATTCTATTCTGAGGCTTTGCCAGAGATTTCATAAAACATCTCTTCTGGCCGGCACTGTTTGGTCTGACGGATCATAAGGCCCAAGTAACAGGGCAACTCAAATAGCAGCCAAAACTTGACCTGCTGCAGATTTCTTTCTTATTCCAGACCTCACTCAAAAGGGCAGCCCTAAGGATAAACTAAAAAATGGGTCCAACGAGCCTCATGTCTATATGTGGTATGTATTACCTTCATTTCTAAAAAAATCTATGAAACATTGTACCTCTATCTTGGTGATGGGCAGTGTGAGTATAACTTACTTCTCACTTTATAAAGAAAAACATCTTGCAGACTCCCAAATCACAAATTCCTGAGATCCTGAGGGTGTATTTTCGACTTTTGGACATGTCCATGTCTTATCAAGGCATCTAAGGTATTTACTACTTCTACTTCCAGCTCACTCAGCTGAAGTAGCACAGTGTCATCAATGCAATGGGACACCATTATATTCTATGACAATGAAGATAACCTGGGTTACTCTGGGCCATAGAAGCTTAACTCATAGAATGTATATTCAATTGACCTCTTGCTCTTATGGTTCCAGAAATGTTGGGCCAGTCTTTAAACAATGATTTCTTCTATTGCTTTTGTCGTAAGAAATTTTTGTTTTCAGCTCAAAACACACTAAATAAATATGCTAGAAGTGATATGACCATACAATATTTCAGGTAAAGATATACCAACCAATTTATACTAGTGAATGTTACCCAGAGACCATTACATGAAATACATTTTAATTGCATACCATGTTTAGATGAACCTCAAAGTTGTTGTTTTGCTTATGTAGACCGAGTGAGAGTGATAAAGACAATGCATTTTCTAAGTCCCTCCTTTGCTCCAGGTAGGAACACTATTTCCATATACTTCAACAAGCAGTTTTTTAACCTGAAGATTCCATTCCTTTACCAAAATCTCTGAAGTTTTCCACATTGGATACCTCTTCTAGTGTCATATTCTCAAGGAAAAGAATACTATCATAAGCACACCTGATTCTGCTATCAAATGCCTTCCTGATCATCAATCAACCTGACTCATCATCACCTTCCAAAGAACAACTCCTTTATACCCTTGTCCCAAAAGAGAAAGGGAAAACTTCCTTCTTTACTGAGTACAATAAACTTACAGAACACTGCATTTATTTACAACTTATACTTATTTACTTTCCAATTCTAATTTATTTCTGACATAAACATGTACTTATTTTTCAACTAATATATTTTCTCATCTCCAAGTATTATTAGTTATATTGCATTGTGATAGAATGAATCCCAGTTTTTTCCCTGAAATTTATATATAACATATTTAATAGATTTTTATTTATCAGCAGAGTTGTCATGGATGAATTAACAGTTAGCAAATACATTCTCAATTGAATAGTCAAAGATTTCAATTTTGTGGAAGCCGGGATGGCTCAGTGGGTTGGGCGCTCACTTTGCAGCGCCGGGGACCGAGGATCGAGTCCCGGCCCCGGCCCCGACCCGTGTGGAACCATATGCTGAACTGGGAGCTCCCCTAGTTCAGTTCTTTCTCTGTCTCTGTATCTCTCTCTCTCTCCCCTCTGTCAAAATAAATAAATAAACAAATAAAATATTAAAAAAAAAAAGATTTATTAAGATTTCAATTTCTTCTTCACATTGAATATGTAAGACTATAAGAAGAAGCTAGTTGACCCACTTTACTATAACTACTGTTGCCATAACAACTAAGTGCCCCAGTCACTTGAACTCTGAATGCTTTGCTTCCACCTTCACTGTATTTCCTCTGACCACCAGTAAACATTTGAGCGATGTGATGCTACTGAACCGAATGGATTTTCAGAGTCTTATTTCCCTGTCTATAGTATCAGTGCACTCTTCAAAAAAAACTGGGAGCATTTATTGTTCAAACTACTGCATCCTGAAAAAGAGAGATGGCACACTCAAATTGGGTAGTATGCTGAAAATTTAACAAAAGAACTATATACAGTGATGTGGGTAGGGTATAAAAACATTTAAAAAAAAGTGTTATACCTCATAACTAGTAACATTGGAATTGTTACTACTGCAAGTCCTGAAGTGACAAAGGAAATGAATAAATGGTTATCAGAACTGAGAGAGGGCTGCCTGGTAGAAGTTGTGCCTTTAGACAGGAAGAAAACCAACCTGTGGCAACTGTACAGGAACACATATCCTGACCTTGTCCCTGCAAACTTCTGCAGGGCTCAGCATTGGTCAATTTCAATAGGAAGCTAGATAGTAAGGGAGTCCATTATTGGGTCATACTGTCAGAGCACTGAGCAGGTGGCAGAAAGTTAGAGAGCAAATCTTGACCAGCAAAGAATATTCTTAGAACAGAAAAGTAAGATTAAACAAAATGACATGGCAGTCATGCAAATAGACTACAAAAATAGAAGAAGAAGGAAGAAAGAAAAGAAGGAAACTAGAGAGGAAGGAAGGAAGGAAATATTGAATACTCAACTACGGGAAGTCAATGTACCCTTTGAAACAAGAAACTTTCTTATAAACAACTTCTTCTCTGAAAGAAATAAATGAACATGAAATGTATAAAGATAAATTGACAATACAAACAAATTAATCAGAAGAGGGAGACTGGGAGAGAAGGAAGCATATTGAAGGAAAAATTTGAGAAAATGGTACGGGAAATCTATGACGCAAATAAATTTTTAAAATAAAATTCAGAGAGTAAAAAGGAAGAGGAAACCACTAAGTACAATTTTAAGAAGATTATGGAGTGGAGAACAGGAAACAGAAATCCAACACATGATGCCCTAAAAATTAACTTAAAACTATTTTTAAAATAATAATTCTTTCTTATTTGAGAAATAAGTGAATATACAGTTTGAGAGTGTGTCTTGTTTTGGGGAAAAGAGTGATGCATAATGACCAGTTCTTCAAAATATCCTGATGAAAGTTCCTAATAGCAAGACAATAAAAATAATCCCATCGTCATTTAAACAGAAAAAGCAATCCTGTACAGATGGGATAAATTGTGTTGACCTCAGATTTCTGTGCAGCAATAATAAAATTCAGAGGTCAGTAAAATATTGCTAGAGTTCTGAAACAAAAATGGATATTGTCCAAAAATTTTACATTCCGCAAAGGTATTCTCAAACATGTATGGGCACAGGGGATATGCATAAGATTGTGTTTTGTTTTCTTAAACTACCTGATGAAAAAATCCAGCTAACCAAGATTTAAGCATACTAAATGCAGAAAAAATGGCAAATGGTCAAATACACATAATCAATGGTGAGCATGGAATCCATTAGATATGGATTTCTGAGAAAAGGCTATGAGAAGTTTCATCGCAGAAAGGAATGTAAGTGTCATAACCCTTGAAGAAAAGCTTCATAATGTAAACTATAGTTGTGGACAAGGGCGAATTCCAGAAGTCAATTTAAAAATCATTATTCATGAATAGATCTTATTTTAAGTTAATTTAAAAAAATAACGGTTTGTGTAACTTACTTATAATTATAAACTTAAACACATGAAAGAAATGCACAATGCATTTCAAATTTCTACAGTGTGTGTGTTTGGGAGGGGCAAAGGAAGGATAACCAATGCAGCATAGTGAGAAAACAGAAGAAACAGTAAAGGATGCCACATAAAATAAGACAGCATAATTAAAATAATCGCCTCTTCACCATTGATAAAAATTACTCAAGTCAAGTCAACCATAAAATCTAACTGTATCCTAAATATAACTCATTAAAAAGGGAAGTAAAAATGTGAAAAGTAAAAGGCAAAAACATAAAGATAAATGGGGAATAGGTAGGATATAGAGAATATAAATAAAACACAAAGCTGCAGTCCCAACATCAGTATTGAAGAAATAGAATTCAAGCCAAAAGCTATTAAATAAGACCAGCGGGGGCATACTATAACATAAAGAATAAAATCCACAGTGAGAAAATGCCCTGCATGATGTTTTTTAATGCAGCAAATAACACAGTATGCAACTATATAAAGCAAAGTCTACAAAATGCAAGGAGAAATAGGCAGAAACAAAAATTATGCAAGGAGACTTGACCTTATTTATTCATGGAGAAATAAATATAGAAAACTGAATCATAGCTAAGATTTTAAAATGAGTAAGGTTGATCCATTAGACATAGATCAACTTTTATACTTTGAAAAAAGATTACACATTCTTTTAAAAACCCTGTGGATTATTGATAAGTTTACCATGTATTAGGCCACAAACAATGTCCCAGTAGGCTTTTTAAAAGTAGACATATACAGGAGCCCATATCCTTTAACTATAAATAATGCAATAGAAAAGAGAAGGTACAGATGACTCAAGGTTGGAAAAATCTATTAACATAAATAAACATACAATGGCATATTATCATCTTATTGTTGCCAAAAATATAACTGACATAGTTTTATATCCATATCTGGTTCAGAAATAGAATAAAATCATAAAATAAAATAGGTGACAATTTTGTAACATGAGTATACTCGAAGTCAGCTCCTTGCAAAATGATGAGATACTAGAAGCATCCCCATAAATCACAAGACAAAGATACAATTATCATCATCATTACTTAATATTCTTTGTCAAAGTAGTACTGAACAGAAACAAAAGATAAAAAAGAAAATTTACATTTAAGAGAGGAGGACAAAAATTGGTATTATTCTCAAATTATATGATAATCTGCCTAACAAAGATAGCAAAATAAATTTAAAAAAAAACTTATAAAAATAGAAATCATTAAAGTGGATAGAATGACTAACACATAGCTCTTTTTGATAAAAAAAATAAAGCTAAAAATATTATCTTAAAAAAAATACCATTTACAAGAGGAAAAAGAAAAACAAAAAGCAATAAAAAGCCCTCATAGTTAATAATAAATATTAGATATCAAAAGAATTTGTTAGAATAAAACTTTATAACTCTTCTAATTTATATATTTTGTTATGTGTGTCCACAAAAGTCTCTGATTAGTTCTCTTAATAGTCAGCTAATGATTGGACAGAGATTCCTTAAATGCCTTATACTAAAAAATATTCCTTGTTCTTTTCTCTTTTTTCTTTCTTTCTTTCTTTCTTTTTCTTTTTTTTTGCTAAGGGATTCTGCATGTGTGTTGGAGTAAACCTTCAGGCAGTTCACAACTCTGCCTTAGCCTTCACTTCCTGCTTTCCCATAGCATCAATTAGTCAGAAGTTAGAGTTTAGGTTCTCAGGTCCTTTCTGAGTATGATAGCAGTCCTGTCATGTATGTAGCCCTACCTGTGTGGTCGTCTGAGGTGCTCTGGAACATACTTGAACTTTTCAAAACCTTTAGGGGCATCTCATTTTCCCATTTCCTTTTAAGCTTTTTCATTTGCATATTGTTTGTCCCAGCCATTATGCACCATCCCAGTCAACTGTGATGCTATACAATTACCTCTGGTTGTTTCAACAAATGCCCCTGGATAAAAAGGTGGTTTATACTAGACAAACTCCCATGCAGGTCACATCAAGAAAGGCTTGTGAGTAGTACATGCCAGTGAACCACTAGACAGGCCAAATAATGATGTTCCTCTAGTCCAGGGGTGTCAAACTGGCGGCCGCGGGTTGGGAGGTAATTTTTTGTGGCCCACAATGCTCTGAAATAAAATGAAAATAGAAAAAATTATTATGAATATTGCCTCAATCTCCCCTAAGCACTATTTTCTTCATAACAATTTTTTTCTATTTTCATTTTATTTCAGAGCATCATGGGCCACAAAAATTACCTCCCAACCCACGGGCCACCAGTTTGACACCCCTGCCAGTCTAAGGAATGGGATTTTGAAGAAATTCCAAATCCATTTTGCCACCACCTGCGGTTGCCAGGCTGCCAATTTTCAGGATGATGACAGGTTACTGGTTTTTGAGGCTACTATAGATTTGGGAGTGGGAATAAGTTAAAATGCTATAAAACTCACTATTCTTACCAAGATTCAGCCATTTAAAAAAAATACATGTTGCAAGAATTGCTTCAAGCCTTTGGTTAGTTTCCAGTGTTGATAATTTTAATTCTGACAATTTTTGCCAGCATTCTCATTGCTTTTTTGGAGGAGAGGATTTTCAAAGGTCCTTAACTTTTTGCTGATGCCACCTCAGATTATATCATGAATCAAAGGTCTGTAATCATGGTGTTTATTAAAATGTTCCTAAGTGGCCACCTCAGAAATCAAACACACAATACTGAACTTTTCCAAGAGATGGTCAAATAGCTTGAGCTCATCAATTACAAATACAATATGGATATTTGTTTGAAGTCTCCTGAATAGTGTATATAATCTTTCAGTGAGAACAAATAGCCCTGAAGATGGAAACCCAGCTGCTTAATTATTGCCAAGTGACAAACCTTGGTGACTAATAAGTTTTGTGGGTAAGAAATTTGGGAAGGATTTTGGCTTCAAAATGTGGTTGTAGGCAGATGATAGTTGTAGTAGATGCAGAATCCAAAGTTGGGGGGCAGGGGGCTGAAGCAGCCACCAGCTGGTATATGCCTGGGCATCCCTTCCTCTTCACGTAGTCTCCTGCCTCACCAAAGGCTCTTTATAGAATGGATAGCTTTGGCTTATTCCCAATATGGCAACCTCATAGCAGTCAATAGTTTATATGGTCCTTGAAGTTCTGTGAGAATGAGTATCCCAGCCTGTAAGACAGACACTGTATTGTCTTTTTTTTTTTTTGTATTGTCTTTTTTGACCTAACTTCAAAAATCATACAGCATCATACTAACCATGTTTTACTGATTACAAATAATTCATAAGCTCAGCCAGTTTCATATGGGATACAATCAGATTTTACTTCATGATGGAGGAATGGAAAGGTCTTATAAGAGCATGTGTGAACGGAGATAATGTTGCAGCCATCTGTGGAAAATAGAATTAGAAAACTCATTAATAATTATTGGGAATCTTAGGAGTTGATGAATACAATATATCATTCAGTGAAGACCTAATAAGTGCCTTTAATCCTTCATAAAAATCAATAGTCCATGAAATCCATAAACCCATTCACTGTTAGCCGCTGCCTTTAAAAACTGACTTTCAGTTACACCTTAGACTACTTGGTTTCAGTTTTTATTGCAAGTTAATTTGCCACTAAAATGAGATACATTTGTTAAACGAGTTTCACTTTTGACTCATCATTATGCATATTCTGCCCATTACTTTCTTAGCTTCTATAAATACAAGGCCACAAGTGGAAACATTACTTCCAAGTCAATTGCCCAAATTAAAGGGCAGAAAACTGTTTTAGCAAGATATGATGAGGATGATGAAATGCTTCATGTATCATTCCCTTTTATAGACACCGTGACTAACAGGTTTCATTCCTTATTTGGTGCTGAAATATTACCATCTATTAAACTTGTCAGTTATAGCTGCTGAGCATCAATTCATTACTTATTTTCTGTCTACAAATTGACTGTGGAATCAGGCATTTTTAGCTGAGATGAAGATTCAGTACGCATGTTAAATCACATGTTTTTGACTACAATTATTAGCATTTCGAGCAAGGCAGTATATTCTCTGGAAACTATGGCAATTTGCAAATGTGTGCTTCTCTTTTTTTTTTAAGATTTATTTTATTGTTTAAGAGTAGGTGAAGAGAGAGAGAGAGAGAGAGAGAGAGAGAGAGAGAGAGAGAGAGAGAAGGGAGGAGGGCCTAGAGTAGTCTCCATAGTTGTACATCATTAGTTGTGACATAGTTTCATTCTGCACTGGTGGAAGTGGGGTCCCACGGGGTGGAAACTGAACTGGGGTCCTCCCACTTGGGAGGCGAGAACCTTCACCGCTGAGCCATCCCAGTGGTTACCAGTTGTGTCACAGTTCAGCATATAGGTTTGCACAGGCCAGGGTCAGAGCTGGGGCCAGGGCTGGGACTGGGATTCGATCCCCAGACCTTTAGGTTGCTAAAGCACTCAACCTGCTGAGCTATCCCAGCATCCCACAAATGTGTGCCTCTTAAATTCTTGTGGTTCTTTATGTTTTAGTCTGAAATGTACTACTATACTACAAAAACGAATAAACATAAATGCATAGTATACTGCATAATCATAAAGCAAGTACGTTCCATCTTGCCAGCAACTCTGAGTCCCTGCTCCCTTGCTAACTTGTCCATTACACACACTCTTCTTTATCCCGTTAAGTAATTACACGCCTGCTTTTTATGCCACTCACTTTCATGGATTTTTAAAAAGCTATATTTTAATCAGTTTGATATACAACACTAAAATATTAACTTTGCCTATTTTTATCTTTATTTAATTGGAATAGTACTACATGTAATATTTTGTGACTTGTTTTCCACACTCACAGTTGTTTGTGAAAATTACTCAAGTTGTTTATTGGGAGTGATTTTAAAGCACTTAAAATAGTTACTAGCACACAATTGGGCAATAAGTGCTAATTTTTCTATTTCTTTACATTTAAGATTTGCAATACCTTAAATAAAACCAAATCCATTTATGTTTGAAACCTAAAGGACTCATTACATTATTTTAACAATACAAAGATTTAGATTTGAATTTCTTCGATTTTTATTATAAGAAAAATTTACTTTCCCCAAATCCTCTTTTACAAAGAGACATCTATAGAGGCTGAACTAGCTTTTCTAATTTTATAGTCTTTTTAAAACTTTACATATGGATAGATTAAAGTTTACTAAATGAAAATATGAAGTTGTTTTTAAAACAAATTTTCAAGGGCTTTCTGAGTCTACGGTGAGACAGGTTCCATAGAAATTGCTTAGATATCATAATATTAATATCACTTACTTTATGTCTGACACTACTAATTTTATATAGAACTTATTTAATATTCTCACAGTCCTAATATTATTTCCTCCCATTTTACAGATGAATTTAAAGCACCAAAGTGAGAATAAACAGTTTGCTCTACGCCAAACTGCTGGGGACAGAGCAGGAATCTACACCCCGATACTCGCCCACATCTTATGCTTTGAACCAGTATGGGAAACTTTCTCTGTCAGATAGGCACTCCCACCATCATCGGAAATTTTCATTGAATCTAGTTGCACCTAAGTTCTTTTGCTCCTAATAAATCATCTCCTTGGATTTGTGTAAGTCATTTAGAGTAAAGTACAGCAGAAAATCTTTGCCTTGGGAGAGAAGATATTGATAAGCTGGCTGGAGAACCAAGAATCATATTAATAACCCACACCAGGAGAGCTGCCGTATCACTTGGCTCTCCTATGACCTGTATAGTGTTAGTAGGATCATCCCCATGGAATTAACACATGAACTTTCAATCCAAACCAACGACTGCATGATGCTAACAGAGACACTTCATGGGACCTTGTGGGCAATATTCCTTAAGCTCAATCATTGTGTTGCCTCTTGTTCCTTTTCTGTTCCTGGAGTCAGAGTTATTCTAACCCATTGGATCTTTCTACCATCCAAATTTGCTTTTGTCTACTCTATGGCTGACATTCAGTTTCAAACCCTTGCTAGGTGCCGTTCTTGATTTATTCATACTCAAGTGCATTGTCCTTGAGCAAGTCACCGATCTTCTTGGCTCTTAGTTTTATTGTTTCTAAAATGAGGCATTTTTAACAAAAATGGCCTCCAAGATATTTGCCAATTTTTAAAATACAATGCTTCCTTTCCGTGTACTGGCAGTGTGATCTCCTGAATGATTATAAAGTATCACCAGGGTTAGAAAACACTAAGAGAGATTTATATTCAGATTTGTTATAAAAAGGACTAGATATATTTTGTGTCACTTTATGTGGGATGGAGCCATACAAATTTGAATATTTGGAGAGGACCCCATTAGTGATGAATTGCATGTCGAATTCAGTTACTTAGATAACTTTTCTCTTAGAAGTTGTTGGCAAAGAAGCCACATGCTACCCTGCACTAGCTATCATTTTCTGTTCCAACCCTGGTTAAAGAGATTAAGTAGTTATTCAGGGCTCAGTATTGACAAGGTGCTCCAGTAACATAAAAAAAATTTGCTTATCATCTTGGTTACTGATAATATTACATTGAAAAATATATTATTCTGTTAGACTTGTCATTCCCAGAACTTTGCCAAGTCTCATCAAGGATATATTTAGGAAATATACGTAATTTTCAAATACATGGCATCACTCTGCTTAATCTTAATTTCATGTTATGCAAACCAATGAAGCAATAGAGGCCATACATTTGAGAAAATTATAGATAAACAAAGTAAAACAATTGAATTTATTCAAGCTGTTAGGCAGCTAATTAAATTTTTTTTAACATTATCAATTTACTAACTAAAAACTTAGACCCACATAATGCAATTTAGTTGGCTGTCCTCTAAGTAAAACTGATTTATTTTTCCCCAAATTACTTTTATAGAATCCCACAAATCTGGTGATTTTATCATCATTTCCCTAAATTTATTTTTATGTGCAAAAACCACCTGGTTAAAAGCTATTGATTGCATATTGTGTACAAGAGAAAGCTAAGGGGTCACTTAATACTGGTTTTCAGCTACATGATAGATTATTTTCAGACTGCCAATGTCCAATTCTTTGATCTACACAAGGAAACAAAGCTTTAATGAGAGAAAAAAAAAATATGGCCAAATATCTTGATGTAAAAAATAATTAAAGAATGATACAAACACATGTGAACATTTTGTACAGGAAGATCATGAAAATATGAAACAAATTATTATGTTTGGAAGTTCAGTATAGACTTAGACAGAAAATTATTTTTGCTTAACTCCTTTGAATCTGCACATCAGATTTTTCAACTCCTTCAAATTTGCGAGTCTAACAATATTTTGTGTTACAACTTGAACCCTAAACATGTTCATTTATGTCCAAGAATATTTAGCACTCATTCTTACTCCATAGAAACCAATCAATCAAAAGTCAGAGCTTTTCTGGCTTCAAGTATAAATTCAGTTCCTTGATTTCTAGTTCTCTTCCAAATCCAGAACCCCAGAGTGTGAGCCAGATGTGTTGCTTCAGTCCCAGCTGCCTCGTGGATCTCTAATAGATGTGGCCATTTTCTGCTAACTGTTATTCGATGCAGAAATGCAGGACCAGGAGGAGGTCCTTCTGCTTTGAGAACCCAGGGGACTGCAAAACAGGGCATCCTTTTTCATGAACTGCTAACTGTAGACAGGCTTTTAGGAGTGTAATTTAAAATTAATGGGAACAAGTCTCTGATGTAGTTAATACTTCAAAGACATGCCAGGTTTTTATTTGTAATGAAAAAAAAAAAAAGAGTTACAGTAAGAGGAGGGAGCATATTAAAACTTACAAAATCTCCCTAAAGGGTTTGGCCTGACAAAGGAATATATTCAGGGTGTTCTTCCTTTCCTTCTGTCTCTCATGCTTTCTCCTTTTTTATTTCATCTTCCTTACCTCTTCCCTCCCTCTCTCTTCCCTCCCTCCTCTCTCTCCCTTCCTTCTTGTTTTGTATTCCTTTCTTTGTATTGTGTCTCACTTAGTTTACAATGACTGACAAACCAACAGCGCCAACATTCCAATGTAACAGGTTTTAAATTTTTAAATGCTCCTCACTTAGGAAACATTAAATTGTCTTAGGTAATATGTTGAATTTTTTTAGATTTATTTTTATTATTTGAGAGAAGGTATGTGTGTGAGAGAGAAAGAGAGAGAAAGAGAGAGAGAGAGAGAGAGAGAGAAGAGGGGAAGGCCCAGAGAACTCACCATAGTTGTACATTATTAGTTGGGACATGGTTTCATTCCACACAGGTGGATGTGGGGATGTGCAGGATGGGAACTGAACCAGGAGCCTCCTATACGGGGTGGGGAGGAGGGTGGGGTGAGCCGTCTCATTGGTTATCAGTTATGCCACATTTCAGTATGTGGGGTTTGCATGGGCCAGGGCTGGACCTTGAACCTCAGACCACACAAGGCAAGCATTCACCTGCTGAGCTATCCCAGCATCCCTTGGGTAATATGTCTTTAATCTTTAATTTCCTAATGAAGGAGTCACTCCTTGATTTGGAGAATTCCTCTTGGTTGGCAAGATGGGTTCCACACATTATATTTGAACTAGTTAAGAACAATACATCACTTTCAAATAGAGGTGAGGAAGAGAAAAATGTGAATTAGGTTCAAGGAGCTTCAGCTAATAAAGAAGGCCCAGCTGTATTTCTGTCTGGGCCTCATGCTAGGAGCTCTGGGCAGCTGTAGGAATAACCAGGGCTGACCAAATGGTCAAAAGGGAATTATCAAGCACTTTAACAAGGTACAACTCTAGAAAACATTGGCTTTAATAGCTCTCCAACCGGTTTATTTATTTCTGAGTCAGGCTATGGACGCTAATACCTGAGCAATTTGTAATAGGGCTGAAAAACTAACGCTAGGATAACCAGCTTCTAGAGACATTCAATATTCTGTTCTGTTAATTGAAGGCAGTGTATTTGTTTGTGTCAATTATGAACGTGTGCATTTGCCAGTGTGATCAGCAGTTTTTTCTCTCCTATCTCCTCTCCTAGCTCATTTTTTTAAAGATTTATTTTATTGTTTTTGACCGACAGAGAGAGATTGGGGAGGGGGAGCAGAGCAGTCTCCATAGTTATACGTTATCAGTTTTCGAGTTTCATATCACACCCTGGGGCAGGAGCTGAACCAAGGGCCTCCCACATGGAAGCTCATCCCAGCGGGAACTAAACTGGAAGCACACCTCAGTTCAGCACATGGGTCCCAGGCATGGGCCAGGGTTGTGACAGGGACTTGATCCTCAAACCCTGGCTGTGATATGAGCACTCAACCCGCTAAGCCATCCCGGCTTTCCCCTGCTTACCTTTTAAAATGTTGCTAATACCCTAAAAAATAAAAAATAAATAAACTTGGCCAACTGAATCAAAGACTGGTTCCCATTTATTGTACTCTCCTAAGAGTCTCTCTACCATCAGAATTCCATTAGAGAGAAACAAATTATTACATTTTAAAATGAAATTTTATTTTTGAAGTATAGATATATATTTTCACTGAAGCTATTGTTAACATTTCAGGACATTTTATTCATTTTGGAAACGTGTGTTGAAGAAAAAGGATCCTTATTTTTTTCCATATAATTTTGTCAACAAGGCATTTCAAATTTAAAAATTACCTTAATTAATATAGCCTTACATATTTTCTTTAACTATACTAAACTATATTCTCTTTAACTTAGTTGAATTGTAATTCAGATTTTTTGAATTATTATAGAAGTTACAAATGGAATTTTCAGCAATCTAGCTTCATTCATAGGCTTTTGATAGAAATCAGAATGTAAGCTCCATGAGATCTGCTATTATTCACTTTTCCATTCTTACCACTAACAGCATAATAAGTGCTCAGTAAAAAGTTGTCAACTTGATCTGATCAGAAATTAAATGGTATTTCTTCATATGGGCATGAATTAACTACTAAATAACACAAAATATTAATAAAATGGAATTTTGCCTTTCATTTATTTATCTGCATATGTTTGTTGAGTGTCCCACCTGAGGATACATTTGTGAACGAAAGCAGACTCACTCTTAGTCTTTATGAAAAATGCAGTCTCCCAAGGGAGACAGAAATGAATTCAAATGACCCATGAACAAAAGTATGACTACAAACTGAAATAATTCTATGAGAAGTAGAAGGAAGGAAGGAAGGAAGGAAGGAAGGAAGGAAGGAAGGAAGGAAGGAAAGAAGGAAGGAAAGAAGGAAATTAAGTTCAGTTTGGGCTCAGAAAATGCCACTCTTAGGGAGCTAAGGCTCAAGTTGAGATCTGAAGAGAAGTCAGTGGTAAGAGGGAGAAAAGGAGTTTCAAGCACAGGGGACAGCCTAGGCAAAGGCCCAGTGCAGGAGGAAACAAATCTACTTCAAAGAACCCAAAGAAAGCTAATGAACCTGGACTCTGGTGAGTGGAGGATGGGAGTCACCTCCATAATGCGGATACTGTTGTCTGGGCTGGAAGAAAAATAATCTGATTTACTTCTGGTGAGATTCTGGTCATGATGATTAGCTTACTGTTCACCAATGCAGCACTAGTTGATTCCTGTGGCCATAAGTAGGAATTTAATTCAAAGGTGGCCCCTTCTGAACCAGGGCCTCATGATCAAGAATTTACATACAAAGAGCTCTGCCCACTGGAAACAGTAATTGTCCAAAGCAGTGGTTCTCAAACTGTAGACCTCATCAGAATCAATGGAAGGGTTTGTTAAAGGAGATTACTAGTTCCTACCCACTGGTGTCTCTCCCTCTGTCTGTCTAGGTTCCTAAGGAGTTCTCAAGTGATGCTAAAGCTGCTGGTCCATAGACTGACTCTTTGAAGACTACAGGTGTAGAGAAACCAAACTAGATCCTCAAGTGTTCTGAACAGGAGGAAACAGATCATTAAGAAGCAACAGAGCAGTGTAGCCAACTATCTAGAACAGAGATCCTGAGAAAGAAACTCAGGAGTTCAGGGAAGGAAAGAAAGAAGGACGGTCTTTCATTTTAGGACTTAGTTATAAATATGAAATTCTTTTTTCCTTTTGTAATATTTAAGCATTGTGCTTTTGTTCTCTGTTTCTAGAAACAAGGGTTTCTTCATTGATGTGTTATCACCTAAATTATCATCTGATGTGCAGTGACTTTGACATTTTAAGATGCCTTTTCTTTAGTTTCTGGGTCTTTAATCACAGGGTGATCGCTTTTAAGTTATAAAAAATAGCAAAGGACGATATACAGGTGTGTCCATAAAGAATAAATAAAAATAAAAAGCAAAACACCATCTTAAAAGTAAAGTAAAATAATCAATACCTATTTAAAGTAGGCATCTTATCAGCCACAGCGTACATGATCTCCTTGAATTATCTCAACAACACAATTAGTAGTTATTCTTGCTATTTCACAGATAAGAACATATAGGCTCAAGTTGGTTATACTGGCTGAATGAGTAAGTGTCTGAACCATGACTTTTTCTCTGCAAAAGTAGTCACTGTTTTTGCATTATCATGTGGCCATATGCATACGTTTTGCATCAGCACATGCATATATGTAGCATAGTGTAGTGATTAAAAACTGGGCCTTTGAAGTCAGATGTCCTGTGTTCAGGCTCAACTCTACTATTAATTATGTATATACACTTCACTGGCTACAAGTTACGCAAGTTAATATTTTCAAACACTTTGAATTGTTTCTGAAACTAAAAAATCTTTATCAAATGTATGTTTAAATAAATAAACACAAAAGGGGAAAGGCTTACAGGATAAATTTACATTTTTTTTTATTATTCATGGCAGGAAAACAATAACAACATCCTATAGGCCTTTGCTGATTATAAATGTATTGCCTTCATTGCTCTGAATCTCTTCCTAATAGAACCGACTTCAATTTCAACAGTGTGTGGAGAAGTTCAAGCCTAAGGAAGCTCTCAAACGCAGTGGGGGTTGTGGTGAACAATTAAGAGGAGATCAGTAGGTTCAATGGAGGTGTAGGCTAAACTGCAGGCTGGCTAGTTTGCCAACAAGAACTGGAGGAAGAGTTAGCTGGAAGGAGCCTTCCTGGGATAATAACCAACCTGAAACACTAACCTCAGGACTATTCCTTCAAAAGAACCAAAATTTGAATGGATAAGTCCCTAGAACCATTTATAAACCATTTACATTAGTGAGGAAAAAATTACCAAAATTATAAGACAATTTACTACCAGGGCTTTATTGAAAACAAGAGAGCAATCAGCAGGCAGTGGATCCTGATCACAGTTAGCTGAGTGTGGTCAAGGAAAGAAACAATCAAAGAAACAAATTAAATTAAAAAATGAAAAAGAGAGAGAGACCATCAAATAGCCCCACCAAAGCCCCTGTTAAGCTAGGGTGACTGATATACCCAAGACTGATTCCCTAAGGAGAAACATCAGAGGCACACAGTGTTGGGGATGGGGTAGGATGGAATGGGCTTTGCCAAAATAATCTATCCAGTTTCTAATCAAGTAAACAAGCAGATAGCAATAACAAACCCTGGAGTGGGGAATTAGTACCCAGAGACGCTCAATATGTTATCTAAAATTTCTAATTTCAAACAAAAAATTATGCGACAAGCAAAGATATAGGAAAGTAAAACCCACGCACTGTAAAATAAATAAATAAATAAATAAGAAGAAGAAAGAAAGGAAAGGAACAAACAAACAAACAACACAGGTAACTGAAAGTACCTGTGGGAGCAAATAGATGTCAGGTTTAACAGATTTCAAGGTAGTCATTACAAATATGTTCAAAAAAGTTGAAAGCATGACTCACAAGAATTAGAGGAAACATTTGACGAAAATACTATTAAACACATAAATAAATGTAGAACCCACTAAAACGTTAAGACTGGCTCAAAGAACATTTGAGAAGCTGAATATTTATTTATAAGTCATTTAATATAAGAGTGTTAGAATAAGATTGCTAGGTACAATGCTGGTTATTGACTTACAGGACAACATATCATGTTCTTTAGTGTTTCTTTTCTATGAAATAGAACTCATTTGCATTTCCACCACTCAGAGATCAACAAGTTATCATGTGAATTCACAAAACATCTACCTTTAATTTATAAAATACGGCAACATCAACCAACAGTAAGTTCTCTTAGAAAGTCAAATAATCCTTAAAAGAAAATGTAACCATCCATTTAGTCTTCATAATAGGTTTGAAGTTATTTTTCTTAACATTAATTACCAAGAACTTATTGTACATTCCAAATTAATATTTTAACTATTAGGTAAAATATATGCAGAATCGAACCAAATCTAGTCACCTGTACTGTTACCACAATGTTCCAAACTATTATACCTCACTTGGATTATTGTAGTTATTGCTTAACTGGCCTGCTGGCTTCAGCCCAATTCCCCAATACCTACCTCAATTTGCATCCAAAGAGATCCTGTTTAAGTCATCTCATGTCACCCTATACAAAACTCTCCTTGGGGAAGCCGGGATGGCTCAGTGGGTTAGGCGCTCACTTTGCAGACCGAGGATGGAATCCTGGCCCCGGTCCATGTGGACCCATATGCTGAACTGGGGAGTGCCCCCCAGTTCAGTTCTCAATGGGGCAAGACCCCGGCCCAGTTCCTGCCCTGTGCAGCCCTGCCCACCTGTGGAATGAAACTATGTGGAAAACCAATGATGTGCAACTATGGAGACTGTTCGGGGCCCTCCCCCTTCTCTCTGTCTCTGACTGTATTTCTCTCTCTCTCTGTCAAAAACAATAAATAAATCTTTAAAAAAAACAAAAAAAAAAACACAAAACTCTCCAAAGCCTACCTATAGGACTCAATAAAATTCATAGTCCTTATTGTGACCAGGAAGGTACCCCCTAACCTGGTCCGTCTTCCCTCTTTACCTTCGTTGTTCCTTTAATGAAGTAAGCATGCTCTTTCCTTAGTGTTTTGAACTACCCGCATTTCACAATGGCAGGGAATTTTTTGTTACTCAACGCTGTCTTCCCAGTGACTAACCGTGTGCTATTCAGTAAGGTAGCCACCAGCCATATGTTGGTATTGAGCCCTAGAAATACAGTTAGTTTGAATTATGATGTGTCATGACTATAAAACACACACTAGATCTCAAGGACTTCATAAGAAAAAAATGTAAAATATCACATATGTGTTGAAATTCTATTAGTTTGAATATGAGTTATATAAAATATATTATTAAATTAATTTGCCCTGTCCCTCTTCTACTGTTTACACAGCTACTGGAAGTTTGTAATAGAATATGTCATTTGTAGTATATTTCTTTTGGGCAGTGCTGCTCTGGGAGAAGGGCTTCACACGTAGTAGGTGGTCAATCAATATTTGATAAAAGAAAGAATTGTAAAAACAGATAAAAGAAAATATTGCAGAGGAAATAGGAGAGCTGGCTGGTTTTGAGTTTTATGTCTTTTACCTTGTGCCTCAGGTTACTTTCTGTAAAATGGGAAGAAAAATTATACGAATATCCATATAAAGTGCTTTATAACTGACACATAGTCTATACTTAATCTTCTTAATTATTATAGTAATACTATTACTATATTATTTTGTATAATAGGTGATAGAATATTCCTAGGGGAAGCCGGGATGGCTCAGTGGGTTAAGTGCTCACTTTGCAGCGCCGGGGGCTGGGGATCGAATCCCGGCCCCAGCCCGTGCGGAACCATATGCTGAACTGGGAGCTCCCCCAGTTCAGTTCTCTCCTGTCTCTGTCTCTTATCTCTCTCTCTGTCAAAAGTAAAAATAAATAAAAATATATTAAAAAAAAAAAGAATATTCCTACTTCCCCACTCTCTTGTCCTGATATATAATAAATTAAATTATTTTTGGTCTATTAGTCAGTACTTTTGGAGGGTTATGGTTTTAATAGAACTTGAAGGTCAAAAAAGATTTTTACAGAAGTTCTCAGTGGTTTTTTAAATCTTTTTATAGCCTGTCCACAGTGTTGATCTATACTAGGGTCCTCCTAGTAATGAAATGTTTTAGCACCTACAGAGATAAGCTCACAGTATGACATAAAGAATGTGAGACTTTGGTCTCCTAAGGTAGGTAGTGGTACTTCAGCAATTTTAGTTTGCCTACATTAGAAAGTCAACCTAAACTTTGTTAGTGTGTTTTTTGTTTTGTTTTGTCTTTTTTTTTTTTTTTAATTAAATGTTAAGGTGGTGATGAGGTTAGCAGAACTTGTCATGGTGTTATTTGCTAAGATTGGAGAACACTGTCATTACTCCCAAGGTGGGAGTGTGGAGAGGAGAATGTAAATGAGGAAGGTGACCCAAGGGCTTCATGGATATTTGTAAGATTTTAATTATTAAGCTGAGTGATGGGTATATGAGTACTTACTACAGGATACATCATGATCCATCTATTTCTGTATTGTGAAATGCTTCCATAAATTTAAAGGTTTAAGTGAATATGGATGTTCTATATGTAAATATCTAACTGAATATTAATTGCTATGTCATTAAGTCTTTTCTTTAAGGGTTCAAGATAACAGAAATCCATATAAGCAGTAGGAAAGGAAATGAGGTCAGTGAAATCCTCTGTTCACCCAGACTAAATTGTATGTGCAGATAATCACAATGTTCAGAAAGAGAACTGAGTGTTTAATTTGCCCTGAAGAGAAGCCATTTGCTCCTTGGGAATCATCTTATTCCAATGTTTAGTTCGGAGGCCTCGGGCTTTCCTCTGTTGGAATAGTTGACCACTGTTGTGCTCCATTCATGGTGACCACCCAAGCTCTATTCCAACAAGGCTCTTGTTCTAGGACAAATTAAATTAGTATGGAATGTGTTTCAAAACCCATAGTGAGGCATTAGTTCTGAATAATCAGGAATTTCTCAGAAACAAAGACTTTAATTTGAACAGAGTTGGATAAAAACAAGGTGCCAAATCATTCTTTTCCCTCACACAATCCCAACTTCCACTCTTTTTGTCCCTCCTTTCCCCCCGGGATCCCACAATTTCAGCAACAGGAAACAAAATATTGCCACTCTCAATCTATGGCAGCACATCAACTAGGTGGGGGAAAGCTTGTTTTTCTGAAAAGCAGCTTTTATTCATTCACACAATCTAAAATGCCCCCTGGCCGTGATCATTATCATCTTTGATGTGGCTCCACATATTGTCTGTGCATCACTATGACTTCCAAAAGAATGGGACGCCTAAATGAAAGCAACATGGTAAGGCCTGAAAGAAATGCTTAATCATTAAACACAATGTCTTAAAACAGAAGCTCAATGGATTTTCCCCTGTTGATACAGAACGATAGTTCTCAAGACCTCACAGAAACACATTCTCAGTCATTGCGCATGCCCCACAGAGAAGCACCGCCCTCCTGCTCATTCCAGCACATCTTGGTGGAGTTCCATTCAAGGAAATTCAACTCAGGCAACAACTTAACAAATACATTCAAGGTCAGAGAAAATATTTCCTAGCATTACTGTTGATCTTTTGGGTTGCTGTAGAGAGGACAGGAATTGCTAACTTAATTTGATGGCTAAAGGTCCTTTGTTTGTGGGGTGCTTAGAAAAAACAGTTTCCCTGTAATCCTTCAACCTTCATATTCCAAGGCTTTAGTTTGAATAGAAGAAGGAAATGTAACTTAATAATCTTTCTCTTTTTCCATATTTCTTTTTCCATATTTCTTTCTCTCTCTCAAAAACATAAACATGCAACACACACACAAATACATTTGCAGGAAGCTGTATTTAAAATGAATAAACAAACAAATAACAAACACCCCTTTAAAGTTCTTTCAAAAAATCACTGGAGAGGTCAAAACAGTGGGTTCTTTCATTAGGTCTATAATTCTATTGATTTTTTTATTAGTCTATATCAGAGCACGACAATAATTTTCATTGATTGTGCAGCATAAATTTATTAAGATAATGCATTTTGAGAAACATAAATTTTCTCCTTCATTCTTCTATATATTCTCGTTCTTGTTCACTTGCCACCTCATAAACTATGCCTTCTGATATTTCCCATTATAGATTTGTTTTCACCATTTCCACCAGAGGGAAGACCAACCAGAGGTATAACTGAAGCTAACCAGTTCTAGGCTTCTCTTCTCTCTTCTTACCAACCCATTCTACCAAGCTACAAAATTCAACGACCATAAATCCTTTTACTCTGACACCACACTTTTACCCAACTTCCCTGAAAGTGAAATTACTTGTTCTTTCAATCTGAACATAACTTTTTTCTCCCCAGTAAAATTAATCACAGTTACATGTTAGGAGAAAAACTGTTTTATTTGAATCTTTTGCACTAAGACATAAAGCAGAAACCTGCTTTCTTGATTCTTTAAAAATGACCTGTGCTTATAAAAGATGAAGGTATATAGACAATGATAAAATAGTCTAAGTACCCTCATTTAGTCTTCTCTACCCCTTAACTAGCTGCTTTAGTCTATTTAATTTATACAGCTGCTGTAACAATAAATGAAACATGTACAAAGGATAATATCCAATGGTAGATATTTATTTCTATTTCCAAATGGCTCGTCGAGATTAGTAGATAGCTCTACTCCAAGAGGTATTTCAGGGATTCAAACTCTTTTTATATTGTTTTTCCAGATCAAGCCAATGGAACAAGAAAGAACATTAGAAAGCCACTCATGTAAGAATTTAATAAGATAAGTCTCAAAGTAAAGAAAATCATTTTACATTGGTTTGAAATTCACTACATAATCACACTTAAGAATAAGGGATGCTGGACTCGGGCTCTAGCTGTAGCCTAGGATGAAGTTCAGACAGGAATGAAATCAGCTTGCCAGCCTCTGCCAAATTTACTTTCTGTTCAGAAAAACACTTTAAGCTATTCTTTAAGTTGGTTTGCAAGCAACCACTTCTCTTAGCTTTCTTTTTTTTTCTTTAAAGAAAAAATTTATTTTTTCTCCAATTTATTTTATTGTTTTTGACAGAGAGAGACAGAGACAGAGACAGAGAGAAGGGGAAGGTCAGTCTCCATAGTTGTATGTCATCAATTTTCGACATAATTTCATTTTACATAGGTGAGCAGGGGAGCAGCACAGGGCAGGAACCGGGTGGGGGCCTTCCACATGAGAAGTTCACCCTGGTGAGAACCGAACTGGGGGCCACACCCCAGTTCAGCATGTGGATCCACATGGCCCCGGGCTGGGACTCAATACTCGAATTCCAGGCTACAAAGTGAGTGCTTAATTTGCTGAGCCATCCCAGCTTCCCCTCTTAGCTGTCTTTCATCTGAGAACATCTTTATATCCCTTTTATTCTTAAAGGGTATTTTCAGTGGATACAGAACACATAGTTGACAGGTCTTTTCTTTCAGCACTTGAAAAGATGAGCACTGCCTTCTAGCATTCATGATATCAGATGGAAATAGTGCTATTATTGCTATTATTTGAGTTGGTGTTTCCCTATAAATTATGTGTTGTTTCTCTGTGGCTACTTCCAACATTTTTTCTTTGTCTTTAATTTTTGGAAGTTTTCATTATGATATGTCTAAACATGGATTTCTTTTTCTTTTCGTTTTTAAAGATTTATTTTATTATTTTTGACAGAGAGAGAGAGAGAGCAAGAGAGAGAGAGAGACTGAAACAGAGACAGAGAGAGACTGAAACAGAAACAGAGAGAAGGGGTGGAATGGGGTTCTAGGGCAGCTTCCATAGTTGTACGTCATTAGTTTTTGACATAGTTTCATTCCATAGGTGGGCTCGGGTCTGCACAGGGCAGAAATGGGGCTGGGGATTTCCCACATGGGAAGCTCCCCTCCATAAGAACTGAACTGGGGGCAAACCTCAATTCAGAATATGCATCCGCACAGGTTGGGATTCGATCCTTGGACCCCGGGATTGCCAAGTAAGCATTCAACTCACTGAACCATCCTGGCATCCTTATTTCTTTGGATTTATCCAATTTAGGATTCTGTTAATTTTTTTGAATCTGTATGGGATGTTTTCAGACATCATTTCTTCAAATCCCTTATTAATTCCTCTCTCTCTCTCTCTCTCTCTCTCTCTCTCTCCTTTTCTTCTGAAACTCTAATCCTATGAATGTTAGCTCTTTTGTTGTTGCTCCACAAGTCTCTGGGACTATTCATTATTTTCCAGGGCATTTTCTCTCTCCTGTTTAGTTTGGGTAAATTCTATTGATCTGTCCTCAACTTCATCAATTCTATCCTCTGTTATCTCCACTTTATGGTTGAGGCCATTCACTGAGTTTTTCATTTCAGTTATATTATTTTTTAGTTCTAAAATTTCCCTTTGGTTCTTAATTAATAATGTCTATTCTTTGCTGAAATTTTAAAGTTTTTATTTGTTTTAAAGGGCGTTTGTAATTACTTGTTGAAGCATTTCTACGATGACTGCTTTCAAATTCGTATCTGGGAACTCCAACCTCTAGGTCACCTCTGTTGACTGGCCTCATTCTAGTTGTGATTTTTCTGGTTCTTGGTATTATGAGTGATTGCTATTGTAGTCTGGACATTTTGGATATTTGGCTGACTATTGATTCTATTTAATCTTCTTTCTTAGCAGACAATCTACCTACTGAGGTACAGCCTGAAGATGACATGGGCTGAAGTGGGGTCTGAGTATTTGAGTTTCTATAATAACACATTTCCAAGTGATGCTGATGTTGCAGGTCTAGGGGCTACACTATGACAACCAGAGAATTAGACCAAAAGAAAGCTGGGTTCCTAGGCTGGAGACTTGTAATTTCTACTAGGCCCTGCCAGACAGATCCATGCCAGCAGGAGTTTGTCACCAACTCAAACTTCCATGTTGACTTCAGTTCAGGATGCTGGGGACTTTTATTTCCCTGATGGGCTTGATACCTGGGAAAGAAATGTGAAGGTCTGACTCATTCTGACTTACTGTTGGATGGTGGGAGCTGAAGCTCAGCTACCTGGTGGGAACTTCAGGCACCAGAAGAGGGGAGAAGGAAAGTAGAGTGCAGATTATCTGTTCTTACCGACTACTTCATTATGTCTTATTGATGCCAAGTGTGACAACTTCAACATTTTTGAACATTGCTATCTCAACATGTGGCTTCCAGTGTCACTGAGATATGGAGGGAAAGCAATGGAGGACCCTGATTCTCTCAAACCTTCTTCAATGAAGATCTTTCTAGAAGGTAGACTTTCTACCATATTCTGGCAGATCTGCCCAGGCTCCAACTCCTGTTTCTCTTTTGCTTCCCCATTCATAATCAGCTAAACTTTGCATTCTGATATGCTTTATAGCAAAGAAAAGAACTGAATGCTATTGGTTCACAAAAGTATGAAAATCTTCATGGCATAACATGATTTACTCAGTATGGTAGTTAATTTTATATATCAACTAGGCTAGGCTATGGTGTCCAGATATTTGATAAAACATCAGTTTAGACTTTGAGTAAAGGAGATTTTGCTTGGTAATATGGTGGGCCTCATCTAATTAGTTGAAGGCTTTAAAAGAAAAAGACGGAGATCCTACAGATGAAGAATAGACTCAGCTTCCAGACTGCCTCTGGGCTCAAGCTGCAACATCAATTCCTCTTGGTCTCCAGTCTGCTGGCCTGCCCTGCAAACTTTACAATAAAGCTCTCAATCTCAATCTTCCTAGGTTTCTCTCTCTCTCCCTCTCTCTCTCTCTCTCTCTCTCTCTCTCTCTCTCTCACACACACACACACACACACACACACACACACACACATGCACGCACACCCTGTTGCTTCCATTTCTCTAGGGAGCCCTGACAGAGAGGTAAACAGTATCAGATTTCATTGATTAGATGCCTGCTGTGCTCACTTTGCTAGCAACTTGAGATTCCATATTTAAACTTCAAAATGACTGTATAAGTGGTACTATTTCCTCTTTTAAAAAGAGGAAACTAAGTTACAAAGAGGTTAAGTAACTTGTGGGTAAGATGCTAACATTTGGTTTGAATTCAAAGTCTTCTAACAGCCATTACACAAAACTTGATTGGAATTCAATGCCTGTCATGAACATGGGGCACCTTTAACTCCAGGCTCTGTACCATGTAATGTACACACATAAATGAACACATACATGGGTGTGGCACTATGTCCTAAAGAATACTTCAATGCAAAAGTTTATCTTTTCACCAATTTTTCTTTTTTTACTATAAACTTGAGTAGGGAGAGATTCTTGGGACTTCTTTGCTGTTGATGAAAGAGAGAATAAAAGGGAGTTGTTCACTGTAACATTATCTTCTTCTATAATCATTTATGGTACCTATTATAAATGCTGCTTATATTGTCAATAAACCAACAAGTGTTTGAGAGTTTATTCTGTGTTCTACAGCTAGAAAGATATTGTTCTAAAAGATACATTAAAACTTGCGGTGGCAGATTTTTAGGGAAGCATAATAAACATATATAAAACAATTAAAGAACAACATTTAAGTGATAAATTGTTCAGAGAAGTGAATTTATAAATGGACCAAAATATCTATGAAAGACCCTGCCAGAATGAGAGCAACTAGGATTAGAAACCTAAAAACGACACATGAGATCCATTTGGCACATTGCTTTAATCCAGTGGCTCTAAACTTTAGTAGACAACACAACCACCTGGAGGGATGTCCTGTTAAAACATAGATTCTTCAGCACCATTCCTAGTGTTTCATATTTAGAAGGTCTGGAGTGTAGCTTAAGATTTGCATTTCCCAGATGTCACTGGTACTGCTGGTCTACTAGGTATGCCAAAAAAAATGTATACACATTTTAAGAGATGTTATCTACATATTACTTTTTGAAGTTGAATTGAATTACAGCAACAATACATAGTATGACTTTCACTTAAAAGATGGCTTTAATGCTATCTTTAATGAATGCTAGCATCACCATGCAACAGGCAGGAGAGTCAAAGAAAATGGTAGAAGCACAGTTGTTTTTCAACGAGCACAAGACCACTCTGAAGTGGGATCTGAAATTTTAGAACGTTGTGGAAGTGCAATGACAATGGAGGTGTGAGTATGCAACAGAACCTCCAACACGTTTAACAACTGCATGCATTTGTGATAAGTTTGAGACACACGATAAATTGAAATGGCATGTGCAGTGATGCAAGTAGACACTTTGGTAAAAGTTGCTCAAGCAGTGTACCCTAATTAGAAGTGTCTGGATACTGGCGGTAACCTCTTTGAGCACCTTGTGTAATTGCAAAAGTCAAACGTGACTTGTGTTCATCTTCTGTTATTGGTATATATTGAGTATTACAATTTTAATACAGTTTTTCCTTTCTTAAAATGTGTATACATTTTTTTGGCACCCTCTGTATTCTAAGCCATTTACACTAACTGCCCGGGTCTGCTAGCACCTTACGTGTTTCAGAGATCAACTTGTAACACCTGCTGTTGGCTCTGAGGTCTTTTGATTGTTCTTTCACCTTCTTGAATTTCACTGCTCTGCCTGCAATAAATATGTCCTAATAACAAACTCTAGGCTATGCCACTTCAAAGAAAAATATGGTGGTGGAACAGAAAACTGACTGCCTGAATGAAACCAACATTGGATGTTCTGTTTGAAAATAGTTCCATCTTTGATACTTTCATATACAAATCCAACATCAAAGTGTACTCCCAGGTTCTATCAAATTTCTTCTTCCTAGTAAGAGATGAAACGTCTGTCTGTTGTCATTTTCTTAACATGATAATTAGACAGTGTGATAATACAATTTTCCTGGTGTTTATAATCCTTGATCATATATTGTAATCATAAATATAGGCCACAGACTCAATGATTTAATTATAACCTTGATGGTAGACTGATAGAAAAAAACCTCACTCTATCCTCAGGGTAGAAAAGGAATCTTTTGAACATATTTTAGAATCAATCTATGGTAAACATTTTAAAATGTATTGAAGTGTGATACTCAGTCTAATATGATTTGAATTATTCCAACATACTCACTTTCATGTCTTTATACATGTTCCATTAAGCACATTCTTTCAACTCATCTTCATCACACTGAATTCTTCACCTTTTTTCAAAGCTCAGATTTTGTTTCCTCAATCCATTGACTAATACCTGTTTCATTGACACCCACTTATTTATTAGACACATCCTATATACCAGGCTTTGTGCTAGGTGCTAAGCAGCCAATGTGAATGAAATGTAAGAGAATACCCTGTGGGGAGGAAAATAGACTTGTAAACACATAAATTCAATAAAGTATTAGAGTGGCTATCATAGAAGTATAATGGCCATATTTGGACTCAAAGAAAAACAACTGACTTTTTTTAAAGATTTATTTTATTGTTTGAGAGAATGTGAGAGAGAGAGAGAGAGAGAGAAGGGAAGGGCCCAGTGCAGTCCCCATAGATGTACATCATTAGTTGTGACATTTCATTCTACACAGGAGAATGTGGGGCCACATGGGAGGTGAAAATCTTCACTGGTGTGCTATTGGTTATCAGTTGCACAGCAGTTCAGCATATGGGTTTGCAGGGGCTGAGGCTAGGAATCAAACCCTGGACCTCCCAAATGCAAGGCATGTACTCAACTACTGAGCTATCCTGTCATCCTTTGACACTGTTTGACAGTTTTTATATTACTTATATGAGTGGATTCTGTTTTCCTCTGCCAATGCAATAGTTAGTGTCCTAGTGAGGGCAGACTAAGAGCAGGTGATGCCTGGTTACATTGTTGGTAGAGATTATATATATATATATATTCTATCAGTGACTCCACAAAGAACTTGAAACCATGCAATTTTATCTTTCTCTACTAATTATTCTGTGGTGTTAAGAAATGTTGTGATACGGGGAAACTGGGATGGCTCAGCGGGTTGAACACTCGCTTTGCAGCCTCGGAGACCGAGGCTCGAATCCTGGCTCCGGCCCATGCAGGCCCATATGCTGAACTGGGGGCACCAGGGCCTATGCAGGAGGCTCCCAGCCCAGTTCCTGCCCTGCAGCCCCGTGCCCACCTGTGGAGTGAAACTATATGGAAAACTAATGCTGTCAACTGTGGGGACTGCTTTGGGCCCTCCCCCTTCTCTCTTTATCTGTCTATCTCTCTGCCAAAAAAGCAATAGAGATAAATCTTTTGTAAAATAATGAAAAAAGGAAATGTTGTGATAGAAGAACACTCAGATACCGTACCATAGTGACACCTGAAGAACCTTCTCTGTTCTCTAAGTTATGTTAACACAAGGGCCATTACCTATCCAGTGGAAAAGAGTGCCTGGATGAGTTTCATTTCTCTTGGTCTGGGCCATTCTCTAATCCCTGTGATGGATCCATGTCTAAACAGTAATAAATCATAGAAACACTTCATTACTAACATGAACCCCTGCTTTCTCTTCTGTAGAACTCTACAATTCCAATACATAAGCTCAGTGGTCCATCTGTAACTTCATAAACTCTCAATTTCATAGGTGCACTTACTCTTGAACAAATGGCATATGAATTGGTAATTTATTAATAAAAAGTTTATGGGTAACTTTGAGGGTCTTATTTTGCAATGCAAGTTCTTAAAGTTTTAAAAGCAAGATAACAGTAATTCTTACCTTATTTTGAAATGGGAAATCTTTTCCCTAGGTAAAGTTGTAAATTCAGAGCAAAGAAATCCTCAGAGCAATCAAAATGCTTTATCAAAAACCTGTCTGCTTATGATATAAAACAGTAACTCAGCCACTCACTGGACACCCTGAATCTTAGAAGAAATATGTTGACACTCAATTTTTTTTTTTAATTATGACAGAGAACTCTGTTCTTATTTTTTTTAAGATTTATTTCATTGTTTTTGACAGAGACAGAGAAAGACAGATAGAGACAGACAGAGAGAAGGGGGGGTGGGTAGAGCAGTCTCCATAGTTGTATGTCATCAGTCTTCAATATGGTTTTGTTCTATACAAGTGGGCAGTGGCTGCACAGGGCAGGAACAGGGCCAGGGTCTCCCACATGGGAGGCACGCCCTTGCAAGAACAGAAATGGGGGCCTCCTGCATGGGGAGTACACCCCAGCTCAGCGTATGAGTCTGCACAGGCCAGGGTCAGGACTCAATCTTCAGACCCCGGGGCTGCAAAGGGAGCACTTAACCCATTGAGCCATCCTGGCTTCCCAAAACTAAATTGTTTTATGAAAGCGATTGGGTTTTATGGTTTAACGGTAGTGATTTTTCTTTGTTTCAAAGGCATAAGCATTTTGTTGCATATCAGAGAGCGTGTGCAGTGGGATTAATCCAACATAAACAACAATGTTGTTGCAAACTGAATATTTTCTATTGACTTTTCTAGCAGGAGTCAACATGAAGATAGTAGGAACCACTGGGGCAGCAGGAAGAAATGGCCATTGGTACAGAGGAAACAGAGCAATTATAAAAACTTGACTTAACTGTTAAAAATTATATAATGGGGAAGCTGGGATGGCCCAGTGAGTTAAGCTCTCACTTTGCAGCCCCAGGGACTGAGGATCGAATCCCAGCCCCGGCCCACGTGGACCCATATGCTGAACTGGGGAGTGCCCCCAGTTCAGTTCTCACCGGGGTGAGACCCTGGCCCAATTCCTGCCCTGTGCAGCCCCACGCCCACCTGTGGAATGAAACTATGTGGAAAAACCAATGATGTGCAACTATGGAGACTGTTCAGGGCCCTCCCCCTTCTCTCTCGGTATCTGTCTCTCTCTCTCTCTGTCAAAAACAATAAAAATAAATCTTAAAAAAATATATATATATGTATATATATAGCCAAGTAGAACTTAGTATTGAAACAATCGCATACATTTCAAAAGCCCCTCCATCTACAAGTTCACCATTTGTCCATTTTGCTTTGTGTTATGTCCTCTGAGCCTAGACCAGCCCTAGCAGGCTCATTCCCCTCATTGTGCCCAAACAGCATCATTGCTTTATTTCATTTTCTAGTTTTTATGACTCCATATTCAGGAGGCACATGAGAAGGCAAAGCTGAGTATCAGCTTTGCTATTTATAATCTTACTTTACATTTCCCAGTTGTATTCATGAGCATAGCTTAATAAGTAGCTAGCTTTCAATGACTCCACTTATGCCAGCTATATGCACATGTCTCGTTACTAATAAATTACTTAGAAGTAACAGTCCTGTAAAAAAAGGACTGCACTCTTCCTCTTACATCCATCCTATGATCAGTCAATGGCTGAATCAGTTTTGAAATGATGTTCTTATTTCAAATCCCAGATTCTATCTCTGCCTCTACTCCAGCAAGGTCTCCCTGTACATATAGCAGCAAACTCTCAGAAATGGGCTTCATCAGTGTCATCACTAAGCAAAATTCTATTTCTTTGTTATAAATATGCCTCTTCTATTAAAAAGCTCATTTTTCATGAATCTGTGATTCAGAGAGGCAGAGGCCCTTATGCGCTTCTGTTCTTTAGAATAAAATTGCTAGAAGAATGAAAACCACAACATTGCATCATTATGAGAAATAACACAAGAACAAGTGGGTGACCTTATTAATCACTCCTCAAGGGTGTGGTTTAACTGTCTAATTACATAAATGAGAAAATATGGCGCATTACTCTACCTGATTCATACTTATTTTTGTCTCTTTGAAACTTCAAAAGATTTAGGAGTTAAAGTAAAATAAAGTGGATGATAAAAGATGAAAACACTTATACGGGAAAGGAAAATTACTTAGGGTGTACCAGACCTATTCAAATCTAGCTTCTTGGGATTGACTATTTATAGGTCACGCAAACCTGTGAACTTAGAGTGGAAGGAGAAGTCTCAAAGACACCCACACACGTTCATTCTTGGAGTGAAATCTTTGACGTCAGCACTTCTTTCACATTCTCTTCCTGAGTTAAAAAATGATCACACTAAAAATTTTCCCTTTCTTCTTCAAACATTACATGCTGTCATCTGAATGATAACATCTAGGATTTGGGGGAAGAAACATGGCCATGATTGTTTCTTCTGTGATTTTAATGAAGAAATAGGGCCCAAACATGATGTTCGCTGTGTCAGAGATCTGCGTGTGCTCTTGCTTCACCTGACTTTAGTTTTCTTTCATTTCCAGATTTTTATTGATGATGTTAAAGATTAAAAAAAATTAATGTTACAAAATCATCTTATGCGCAGAACACATGGCTTGAAATCCTGGCTGTAGCATTTAAGTAGCTTTGTTATCATGAAGGAAGCCAGTTACTTCTTATCCACCTCCTCTTGTGATATTCCTTGTCAAGAATTCTCCACAGGCCTTAAGGTTTTGTAAGGAGAACAACCTCCCCCTCCTCTCCCTCCTCCCCCAGTCTTACTCTGTGCTCTACCTGCATCTTTTGTTCCAGGGAAGGTTGACACTAGAGATCCCTTTAATATGCCAAGTTCTTAATTATGGGGATGGGGTGGAGGGGTGACTACTTGTTTTATTATCTGTGCTCCTGATTATTTTTACTGTCTTCCCCATTCACCTTCTGATACCTGTTTATGGATTTGCCATCTGACTTTGCTATTCCTAGCCCTCTACCCAAGACCCTTATTGTTTTCTGTTCTTGCTCCAGTTATAACATTTACAATGACTTTGCTTGCTCACCATCTACCACCTGCAAATAACTGTAAACCTCTTAAAAGCAAAGATCATGGAGTGTCAGCTTCACATCTTCAACCTTACAATATCCTCAGCACATGGTAAATCCTCAGAGATGTTTGCTGTGCTCTACTTTATTAATAAAGATGGAGCTTCTGATCCAGCATGAGTAGAATCTGGGCATTGTTTTGCCAAGTGTATTCATTGCTTTGGGGGGAACCTTATCTCTAGTAAATAATTGTATGCTCATAGATAAAAATAAAAACTTTCCCAATATTAAAAAAGTAACCATATTAAGAAAGAAAATAAGAATTCATCTTGAATAAATTTTATTTAACTTTCATAGTTATCTTAGAAGTAAAGAAATAAAGGATAGGAGTGTTCTGCCTAAGGTTCTACAGTGAGTTTAGCACAAATAGTGAAATGCCTACGTTCTGAACTCTTGTCACAATCAAGCCTCAGTCATGTTGTGGGCCCAATTTCCACATGTGTCTTAGGGGGAGTTTCACTATTCCGATATCCGTTCTTCAGTCTTAGCTTGGAGGAGCCACAGGATAGTATTAGTCAGCCAGTAAAGGCCAGATTGACTTTCTAAGCCTGCGTCATGCTGACACTTTGCATAGGCTGCCAAGTTTAAGCACTGTTCCTCTAGCTAGAATAATTTTACTATTGTGGGGCTGAGACTACTGAGTCATTTCCATTCCCCGATGTGGACACTGATTCAAACGGGACCTCACCTCACTATCTTTTGATGAAGAGGAGCCAGAGAATCTGCTAAATGAATGATGGCAGGGCCCCCAATGGCATCGCTACCATTCTTATAGCTTGGCCCTCTTCCTCTCAGAATTACACTTTAAAGAAAGTAATACCCTAAAAGCTTGACCCTATTCATTTAATTGGTTCTAATTTGCATTCTTTCAGGATCTGTATCCAACAAGAAATTTAAAATGCAGGCTAAAGGGAATATCTCTCTGTAGAATAGATAGTAGGCAAGGTTGCCATGTTTGAAGGAGGAGGGCAGCTGGTTGTCAAAGAAAGTCCATTTTCAGATACTTCGTTTTGATAGTTTCTCATTCTTGTCTTATTAGGGGTTGGGATATGCCACCCCTCCAGGCATCTCATATTTGAGAAATGTAGTCTGACCTCTTTGGGTGCCGTAGTTAGGCCATTTGTCACCCCAGAACAATTCCATTTGGAAATTAATGAATCAATTGAAAATATGAAGTGTAATGTTATTTTAAATATAAGAGGCTACCCCTTGCTTAAAAATTTGATTCTAATGTAAAAACAAACAAACAAGCAGAATTGTGTCCCAACTGATAGAGCCACTATGAAAAACAGTATGGAGGTCCCACAGATAATTAAGAATAGAATTACCATATGACCCAGCAATCCCCCTTCTGAGTATCCACCCAAAATATCTGAAAACATTTATCCATAAAGATTAGGTACTCCTATATTCGCTGTAGCATTATACACAGTGGCCAAGACATGGAAACAATAAGAGTATCCTTTGATAGTTGACTGGATTAAGAAAATGTGGCACATATACACAATGGAATATTACTCAGCTATAAGAAAATATGCATTACAGCTATTTGAGACACATGGATGGATCTTGAGATTATTATGCTAAATGAAATAAGTCAGACAAAAGAAAAGTCAAGAACCAAATGACTTCACTCATATGTAGAATATAAAACTGAGAGTTCACCCCAATAAATTTAACAATAAAATTAAAAAAAAATAAAACTGAGAGCAACAAAATGAACAAGATAAACAAACAAAAACTCATAAACATAGACTACAGTTCAGTAGTTACAAAGATTAAAGGGGTGGGAGGATAGAAGAGGGTAAAGTGGGTCGAATATACAGTGATGGAAGAACTGATTTTCGGTGGTGAACACACAGTGCAATATATAGATGACATATTATAGAATTGTACACTTGAAACCTATATAATTTTACTAACCAATATCACCCCAATAAATTTAATGAAAATTTAAAAAAGAATAAATAGAACAAGAAAAAAAATGAATCCTGATCCATATTCAGAAACAACTATAAAGTGGCATGAATATGTGTTTAAATAATGGTGAGAATACATGTTAAGGCCACTTTAGATTCAGCTTGAGTATGAATTAATAGAAATTCTGAAGAGGCTAATAAAGAGGTAAAAATTGTTTTGTTCTGTTTTGTTTTATCGAATTATACAATGGAATATGAAATTTGAAAACTGGAATATGTTAATAACTCACCCCACACACCAAAAAATAAAACCATGAATGATAGTAGGAAAAAGTAAGAGTTCAAAGTTGGTCTTTCAGATGCATTGAATGTGGATGGAATACAGTAACATGATGTGATGAGTGGAGAACATCAGTTTGGAATACAGTAGTATGTTAGCATCACTTGAAACCACTGGAACAATATCTTAGTAAAAACAACTGCCGGTAAGTAGTACATTTAGAGCACAGAGCATACAATTATGTTAAGTTCTAAATTTTAGGGCCAAAGCATTTCTGTTATAACACAGGTCCTTGTTAGGGCCTTCAAACACCTTGACATCTGGATTGTGTCCTGTGAAAATTCAAGGCCCTCCACTTCCTAAGAGTACGGTGATTTTCTAAAGAGCCTTACATTTGGGGAAGGGAGGCTCCAGTTCCATCCAGCATCATCCTCTTTGGTCTCCAAATCCTTTAAAAAAATTTTTTTAAGATTTACTTTATTGTTTTGAGAGAAGGTAAGAGAGAGAGAGAGAGAGAGAGAGATTGAGAAGCATGGAGGGTCCAGAGCAGTCTCCATAGTGGTACATCATTATTTGTGACATGGTTTCAGTCCACACAGGTGGACGTGTGGCTGGACAGGGCAGGAACCTAGCTGAGGCCTCCCACATGGGCGGCAGGAACCATCGCTGCTGAGCCATCCCGGTGGTTATCAGTTACACCACAGTTTAGCATACGGGGTTTGCATGGGCCAGGGCTAGAACTCAAACCCTGGACCTCACTATTACAAGGCAAGTGCTCAGGCTGCTGAGCTATCTTGATATGCCTAATTTTTTTTTAAGTGAGCATCAGCATCTAGGAATTTTGTGGCTTCTATCCAGATGGTGGAGCAAAAGATAACACACCAGTTCTTACCTAGACAACATACTGTTTTCACCAGGTGTTTATCCTCCCATGTAAAGAGGTAATTTCACTCTTTATGTGACCAATTGTATTAAGTGGAACAGTGTCAGAAAATGCTAACAGGGAAAAGTCATGGTCTCCAGAACTTGGTCTCCAGTGATAACCTTCTATTTATAGTTTGTGTTAACCACTCTCATTATTCTCCTTCATCGTCTAGTAAACGGCTTCTATTGAAGTAAGAATTACAGCACATTTATCCACCTGAATCTTATTTGCAGCCTTGTTCTGTGAAAAATAAATCCATTGATCCACAAGACCATGTTCCTTGGGTACAACTGCCATTCCTTAAAGTTACTAATTGGGGATGTGGCCCTAGTTTTCTTTTTTTAAGAAATGACAGATGTAATAGCCACACCTCCTAGAAAAAATTTAAAATTCAGATTGTAGTAACTTAACTAACAGTCTTCTAACCAGTTACTTTTACTTTAAGATTTATTTTGTTTTTGACAGACAGAGAGACACCCAGACAGAGAGACACCCAGACAGAGAAAAGGGAGGGCTCAGAGCAGTCTCCATAGTTGTACGTCATCAGTTTTCTGCATGGTTCTATTTCACACAGATGGGTCGGGGCTGTGCAGGGTGGGAACTGGGCTGGGGGGCCTCCCACATGGGAGGCATGCCCCTCAAGGCAGGGGCCGAACCAAGGGTGCAAAAACTGAACTGGGGGCCTCCTGCTTGGAAAGCATACCCCAGTTCAGCATACGGGTCCTCACTGGCCAGGGTCAGGATTCAGTCCTCGGTCCCCCAGGCTGCAAAGTGAGCACTTAACCCCCTAGGCCGTCCTGGCTTCCCAGTTACTTTTAATAACAGAACCTATTCATCGAAAGTATAAACCTCAATACAAAGATGGTAAGAGAGGCGTAAATATTTTGGAAACATGGTTGGGATGACAACACTTTGTGCATTTGACACTCTTCTTGCTCTTTATAGTTGCTCTATATACTCTAGAGGAGGGATAATATTCCAGGCAACTCAGTTAGAAAGCAATAGGACTCAACTATGGAGAACTCAGGAAAATAGTTTAAACAAATGCTTATATTTGACAAGAGGCACATAAAGGTGACCAGCATTTATCACTAACATGTCTCCTCTTATTCATACACAGTCCAGAGCTGGTCTCTCTCACTTCCCGATACTTGTGTGGATTGAAGAATAAATTCAGAAATAGATAAACTCTTGGCTGTTTTCATCCTCATGTGGTATTTTTCTCTCTCCATTGCAGAGTCCGAAGTTACTCATCTAGTACTTTTTTTGCCTCATAAGTCACTGTATGCCTTTAGTCAAAATGAACAGTTCATCTGTAGACACAGCATCTTCCTTTCAAATATCAGTTCAGACACACCTCCCTTGGGGAAAGACCCTATTAAATGAGTGCAGCTCGACCATATGTCCCATGTCTTGACCCCTTTCAGCATTATTAGTCTCTTCCATGTCTCTCTGTGACTAAACTAAATATTTCTACCCTCAACCCCACTAGCTTTTCCCATTTTTGTTTAAATTCAAATCTTAGCTTTCATTCTGTGAGCATTTGGGTTTGACCCCACTATCACTTCCATTCCCCAACTCAGGAGATTACATATGTGTGTGTGTGTGTGTGTGTGTGTGTGTGTGTGTATATATATATATATATATATATATATATATATATATCCATATCATGTATACATATACATGTGGATGTGTGTATATGCATATATATGTATTTATGTGTATATATGTATGTATGCGTATATGTATATATGCATATATGTATGTACAAATATATATCAGTTGTCCAGAAAAAATCTAACCATTGTCAATATAATGAGAAATGTTACATAGCTGGATACTTTCCAGACAGCCTATACATTTTTGAGGTGTTTTTTTTGGGAGGGGGTTGCCTATCTCTTTCTCTCTCTCTGTCTCTCTCTATCTCTCTGTCTCTCTCTAGCAAGATTCTGGATCCTCAACGAAAGCCAGACTTGTTCCCCTAATCATGGTTCTAATCACACATTATCCCAAACCCTGAAATGTAGCTGCATCCAGATCATGAACTTAGGGAAGCCTGAATCAGTGTATCATCTTTTTTTTTTTTTTTTTTGGAACTGAACTGGGGGCCTCACCACATTCAGGAAGCACACCCCAGTTCAGTATGTGGGTCCACCTGGGCCGGAGCCGGGATTCGATCCTCGGTGCTCGGAGCTTCAAAGCGAGCGCTTAACCCACTGAGCCATCCCGGCTTTCCCGTATCATCTAACCTGCACATGTTGGAAGATGTGATTCATCAGGGTCTAGAGCACTGGGGGTTTATGGCACAGGCGAAATAGCATTACTAAAACAAAGATGAGATGAATTTGACTTGGCAATGAATTTTCCATTCATCCCCTTTTGATGAGGTCCTGGAAATTAATTTCTTGTGAACATCTGACACCCTCTCAGACTTTTCGAGCAACGGGACACCCACAGAGCTTTGGTTCCCACATGAGAGAGATAAGTGTCTGCTGAATGATATCACACCACAAGCTTTATGGATGAATTTCCTGCAGCTCAGGCTGTGGCTATAAGACAGTTTGGGCTGTTAATGAATTCCAGTCCCAACGTAAGATTACAGTCCCAGTCTTAGTATAATTAGGTGCAACAGTTCTTTTTCTGCTTGCTCTATAAGCCCCATGGCAGGCCCTGTGCTTGGATGATGTGCAAACTACTTGAGGAGTTAGCTACATTAACTCCTTGGCAACCAATGATCAAAGTTTGGCACAGTTGACCAAAGTGAATTTTTCTACCCAAAATGAAGTCCTCCTGTTCCTGGGCCTTAAGCCGGGCTTCTTAAACATCATCACTTTCTGCATGATACTCTCCTTAGACCCCCCCAGGGGCAGAGTAATGGGTATATGAGGCATGAAGGTGTAGATACAACCAGGTTCACTAGTCAGCTGTAAATGTACTTGTTTTATTAGAGTTATTATCAGCAGCATATAGAAACAAAGCCCAAATACTAAAACCATGGGTGGTCAAAATAGCTGTCTGGGTAAGAGAAGGGCTGAAGTTTGGACCAGACTTGTTCCTGGTCTAGAGTGGAGATGGAGGGGCCCTTCTCCACGGAGGTGTGAGGGCCTCAAACTGAAAAAACAAAACGAAACAAAACAAAAAACGTAACTGGCTAACTGGCTTGGTTACAACCAGCCCCCTCTACTCATCACGTCACTTACCCAAACACACCATCTGGTGAAGAAGCTGGTCAGCTCATAGCCAAATGATCATTAAACCTCTTTGAAATTGCCTTGTGAATGATAATCCTTTCAAGTATATAGTCCGATCGTCTAGAGTTCACATGAAATCTCTCTAACTGGCCTATCCCTCTGTCAAAGGCAGTAGGTACATAAATAGACACACCCCACTCTTGTGGAGTGTCTTAAATTCTCACCGTTGTCCTAGGAGTTCAGGACAGTAAGCGTCCTCCAGAATTAATGGACTTTATATGTGTACAGCTCTTTCTTTAACTAACATGTCAAGCAGGAAACCCTAATGCCATGTACTCAGTGGCACCCGAGAACCACAAGGTGGCCATAAAAGCATATGCTGGAGAAATAGAAGCATATAGAGAGAGTCTGGCAGAAGTAATGCCCTTGTTGAAGTTGTAGCGTGTGCCTGAGTATGATATTGTTATGTTACAGAATTGCATGCTTATGATTTTGGAATAAAAGATTTGGTGTAGATGACCAGCACATTAAAAAGGGGTGTTATTTCTTCCAGATTCTGTATTTGTTGCATGAGTAAACGGTGTTGGCTGGTGTCACTGGGCAGCAGTTTGAATCTGAAGGCAGAACTGTAAGGTCAGAGGCAGCAACTCTGCCTTTGTCTCCAAGAAAGTGGCACAGCCAAACTAATGAAAGTCGAGATAGTGAGTGCATGGGTCCAGACAACCACATACACAGAGTTCAAGAAACGGGTTGAATGTAATTCACAGTTTGCAGAACCGCGTTCAGAACATATTTTAGACACGGAGCATGTGTGCTGAAGATACCCACTCTGCTGTTTATGGCTATCTTAAGGAACCCCTTTAAGCTGAATAGATGTTTGGCAAATTTTGGCTGAACCTTATGAGAGTGCCAATATTTGACTCTGCCACTGAATCAACTTTGGATAATTTGGTAGGGTACAATTCCAACACTTGTGTCAAGGTCCTTCTTTGTTGTTTAATGATCTATTCTAGGGACAAATATCATGGGAGGGATATATGTGATCTGCACTTAAAAGAAATAACTTAGCAAAGATAAGTTCCTATTGTTAATAAATTGCTACCAGATCCCTATGAACACTAACTAACTTCATTTGAAAACTGAGAAAACACTAGTGTAGGAGGCTGGGGTAAGAGGAATAGACTTCACTTGACACTTCTGTTGCTGTTTCTCTAAGGGAGATCCACTCTACTTGTTCTAGTGTGAGCCAAGTCACACCATCCATCATCACCTGACCCAGGGCCAGTTGGAAGGCACCCTCTCCTGCTGTCCTGTGTTGAATTACCACATAGAATGCCACACAGTCTGGCAGCCAAGGGCATCATGTGCTCCTCTGGGACCAATAACTGCTACTGACAAAGATGTTTCTGAGAGTTATATACTCTCTCTCCTCATTGTTTTAAGTCAAGCCAGTGGGACCATCCTCCTCCCTGATTGGTCATCCTCAATCCTATGCCATCAATAGCAAGCACCATTGTTGCTTTACCATGATTGTCTCCATATTATTTTATATTTTGTTCTCATGGAAGTCATCATTGTAACCTTGGGATATATTTACACAGTGAAGAGGGGCAGAAAAGCAATACAGAAAACTTAGAACTTGTAGAATTCACACTGTTGGGCTAAAAACAACCAGAACTATGACTAGATTCCAGAATCTCTCATCAGGCTGTTTTCATTTCATCAACCTCCTTGGACATGTCAAGAACATGTGAAGTGTTTCTATGTGGGGAGCAGAATATTTCACCAATGATTCTGTCCTATTCCCCATCCCTATGCTGCCATCCCTTTTCTTCAGTGTGTTTATAAACCAGAGACCTTCTCTTTTCTATTTCCTGGTAATGCTTTTCTTTTCTTTTCTTTTTTATTCTTCCCATTATTCTTGATCAGTGTGCTAAAGCAGCCTTGTCCAAACTCACAAGTAGTTGTCACATGTTTTTCCAACCTGAACAGCAGCTTGATATCAGCCATGGAAGAAAAGTTTGCAATGAAAATCAGTGGGTGCTACAAATCAGGGTTTGGGGGTTGTCTTTTCTTTCATTTTCTTAATAACAGTTCTATTGAGATATGATTCATGAAGAGCCATTAGTTAACCTTTTCATTTATCAGCACACTCCTCTTTCTGACCCATCAGAAAAAACAAGCCTCCTTGGTCCAGACAACTTTGTTCACCTTTGGGGAAAGCTTAGAATAAAGCTTTGCCCTGTGATACCTTCAACAATGTAATTATTCTGTAATTAACCTGCTGCCTCAGCCAGGAAATGCCTCAGTTCCTTAAATCACAGTGGGACAGATGTATTTTGGGTATCTTCTCTAGGCTCACACCTGTTAACACCCCAAGGTAAACAACTTCCAAGGGTTTTGCCTTGGTTTACCACTTGAATTTCCCTTTTATTGCTGAGAAGGATGAAGTTATTACAGATTCTCAACTCCAGCCAATCTACCTTATGCATGCAGTCACTTAAGTGAGTCCTAGTAAAACCAATAGAAGAGCCACTCCCTAGCCCACATAATCTTGACAAGTAAATCATTGGTTCAATGCACTAATTTTTGAAATAGCTTGTGACATATCAGGATAACTGATAGAACATCTCTTAACTCCACAAGATTTAAACCCAGATTATGAACAACTGCTTGGTTGCTTTCTTTGCCTCTTGGGCATCTCACATTTTTACAGAGGTCATCTTTTGGAAGATTCACTCACAGGATGAAGAGGGGCAGGGTGGGCAATACGAAACCCTTCTCAGTATTTAGATAGGGCCTACAATATATAATGAGGAGAAGTCCACTATAGGAAGACCAATTGGGTAAACAGGAAAACTTTAAAAAATAAATACACACTATTAGCACTGGTCACCAGTCCCCTGAGTGCATTCTGGAAAAAATTTCTAAAGATAAGAGTAGCCTCCAGAGATCAGACTAGAAGGAATACATTTCCCAGCCCCATCCCTTCTTTTTTTTTTTTTTTTTTTGCTGTTTAGTCATTACGGCTGTTAAGAATGAGCTTTCTCTCTGCATAGTTTGTGCCCATCTTGAGACCTTTGGAACACCTATGAGCTGCCATATGCCTTCAAAGAAGACCTGTTTCATAATAGCCTACAAAATTAAGCCTACAAAAGAGAACCCAGAACAAGAAACTTAACTAGTAGAGGTACAAGGTGCTTCCTGAAACCATTGAAAAAGGTTAACAACCATGACAGGTATCTCTTGGATGCCCACTTGTTTCTACATTGCTTCATACACAGAATAGCAAGATTATATATGCGTGACAGGTCATTCCAAAAGACACCACCTTTCCATCAAGGCTTTCCTTAGTAACCAAGTGCCCTTGAATCTCCACACCTCAAGATTTAGTATCAGTCTTTCTCAGCCTTATATTTGCAGAGTACTATTTATTCTGATAGCACGCTCTAATTGAAGACATTGGAGTTGAATTAGCAACATAAAGGACCAACAAATCTCTTTGTGCACTTAACAAATCTTTAATGGCAAAAAAAGCAACAAACCCAGAATTTATAATTCTGATCATATGTTACTTGCTGGGGGATTTTACATTATTAAAACGTACTGAAAAGGCACAGTTGGGTTTTTCCTTCTCCACTTCGCCTGTTTTCTCTTCGCACTTCCCTTAGCAGAGCCTATAAAATGGGTCTGAGCAGGTTCCTATTAGCTGTGGTCAGTTTTAATCTCCGATTCTCATGCACGAAGTTGATGTGTGTAGGTTCACATCTTGGAGGGAAAATGCTACAAAGCCATTGCTTAATTAAAAAAAAAGTGCAGCCTGTAATTTACACAGCAAAATTTGAGACAATAATTTATGTCATGTGGACAAATTCGTTCATTACATAGTGTTTTGTCCTCAAAGATCATTTGCCAACATCCTTCAAAAATTCTCATGTACAAAGAAAGGTGGTGAAATATTTTAGACATTTTTTCCCCTTTATCCCAACCAAAATTGGACTATGGCCTGTGTCAACTTTGTGGTAAAAACAGAGAATAGACAAGCTTCTCAGTATTCAGATCCCAGAGTCCATGCCTTGCATTCAGGGCTAACAGCTGACCACAATATACAAGGGCTGTCCAGAAAAAATCCAGTCATTGTCAGTATAGTGAGAACAGTTACATAGCTGGATACTTTCTAGACAGCTCTTGTATGTCGTAAATCGAGAAACTATGGGACCCAAACCCCCTCTCACTGGCCAGCATTACAAAGAAAGCAAGCTGAGATGAAAACTAGCTCATATCTGAATTAATCTGCACTCTTTCAGTTTCAAGACACGGAAAATTAATACAACCTGGCTTTCAAAATGGTGAAAAGGGAAATTGCTCATATAAGTGAAAGACCAGAGAGATAGGTCAGAGTTTCAGGTATGGTTGAAGCCATCAAGAAAATTTTCCTCTCTACTTCTTGGCACTCTTTTCTAAATTGCTGACTTTGCTCTTCAAAGGGCTCTCTCTTCTTGTGTCGTAGAAAAGATGAGGAGCAAGATAGTACCAGCTTACATTTCATACACTAAGGAATCTCAACAGGAAGGACTGCTCATCAATGATCCCCCCAAAAAGGCTGGTCTGGCTTGGGTCACGTTTGCATCTATTAATATAATCAGTCATTAAAGCCACGGGACAGAATGCTTTGATGTGCCTGGTTTTGGTTTTGTCTCGCTTTAGGTTCCCCCAGAAGTAGATTGGGAGCCAAGGATTTCAGTGAAAACACTTGATGGGAAGTTGCAAGGAACATAGTGAAGTCAGCCAATACAGGGATGTTGCATCAGATACTGGTGAGAGATGAGAACTATTGCAGGAATATTCCCTTGCAAGAAAATATGTACAAATGACACCAGTCAGAGTGAGGTACTTGAGATACAGTTATAGCCCCATGTCCAGTAGTTATTAGGTATGGGCTGCCTCCAGCGGGCTTCTCCTCACTCCAGCAACTCCCTGCTTTCCTTGTGCAAGTGCAAACTTGGTTTCATGGACATGAAGGCCGTTCTCTAACAATTGTGCTTTTGCTGGCTATTGGAAACCAGGAGTATAGGCAAGGAAATAAAGAGGGGATCCGAAAGGCAATGGGTGGACCACCGACAGCATCTGCAATAAGTGTATCCCCACTGCTAGGAGAGGATGCAGAAATTAGTGTGTATCACCTAAACCACAGCTAACGAGAGTGGAAGAAAGATGGTGCTCACAAAAGAAAACCAGGTGCTGTTCCCCAAGAGAAAGAGGGAAAGGTTCTCTGACAGGCAAAAATGAGAGATGTTCACTTGATTAATTAAACCCTGAATTGTGCTCTCTCGAAGTCAAACTGGCAATAGACCGGTGTCACATGGAGAATGGGATGAAGAAATAGAAACTGAGTTTATCTGGATACAGAGATACATCATTATTCTTAGCACTTATGCTGAGTTCTTAGAAGTGTATCCAAGACGGTCAAGGTCATGACGGTGGGGCTGGTACACTTATAAACCTCCATCCCTCTGATAATCCTTTGTCAGGAAAACGCTACAATTCTGTAACAAATGGAGGCTAAGAAATATTACTGGAGATGAAACAAACATGACTGGTCCCTATTGGAATAAAATTTGAAGAAGTGTGGCCAAGGCATAAAGACCCTGTCTGTGAGGGTCTAGGACAAGAACACTGTTGGCCAAAAGGAATGTGACTATGTGATGATTCTAATCCCTTTGTTTTGCTGCTGCTGTCATCATCATTGCTTGGTGATGAGAGTATTTAGTGCTTGGCAGTTTATTCTTAAAAAAAAAAAAATCTGTGTTGCCAACAGCTCTTCCAAATGAGGATCATTGCCCAGGGAACACTGTATAAGCAGCAACCAAGCAGGCATTAACGAAGTCTGGGGTAATTTCTACCGTGGTGAGCAGAATAATGCCAAACCTGCTAGCTGTCTGGGTTGCTGGCTGCCTAATAAACCTTTCCTTTGTGTAGCTTGTGAATGTTGGCTCATAATCTTCTTACATCAGACTGGCTCTAAAGGGGCTCAGTAAAATTGACCCCAACATCTCCATATCCTAACCTCAAATAAATCAGAGGAGGACTTTTCATCATTTATCAATAGAGACAATTGTTCAGCAATGCTCAGGTAATGCATATGTATTTATTTGCTGTGTTTGTATATGTGGGTATATAAGTTTGTTTGTTTTTTACCTTTGATGCTTTAAAACATTGGTGGGGGAGGTATGTATATGTTTCTAGACTCCTAGAATCTGTTGGAGACACAAAGATGTTCTTCCTGTGGTAGAGCCCCAGTTAAACATTACTTCTCAGGCTCTGCCAGCTCACTTTCTAACTCAAAGTCCCAGCTACAAGTAAGTTCTACACAAACACCACCACCCTTCATTCCTTGATCCATGGCTCACTAATTTTCCTTAGTAAACAGAACTTATTTTATATCTTCCTTTTTTACTGGAAAAGAAAATAGGTAAACAGTATCCTGTATACTTTAATTCTATAGCCCACAAATGCTCTGAGACTAGAGTAAAAAAATGAGCAATGCAGGATTCATTGGGAAAAATTCTATCGACAAAACACAACTTCCTTTGTGGGAACAACATGGGATGGCTGGGGTAGGAAAATGTACATTGCAAATGTTCGTGTATTTATGACTACAGACATCTGCCATGATGAAAGAACAGGGGAAACAAAGGAGACGTGATTTAGTGGTAACCCCGGTGAATTGTCTATTTGGACTCCTTCTCCGAGGGAACAGTTCTCTTCAATGAAAGATTCAAGACCTCTAGCAGAAACTTTCAGCTTGTTACTAATAACCATCTTCAAAGACCAAACACTAGCCTTCTCCTAGTGGTGATTCACCTTACACAGTGACAAAATATTGCATCCTCATTTGAACTTTTTTTTTGAGGGGGTGTGGGGGGGTGGGAGATGGTCTTGAAGATACAATGAGTTAAAGATTTAGCAGAGCCTTAAATCAAGAGGACTGGGGTTACCTCCACTCAACAGAGAGAATCCTTAAAATGTAGAGTCTGTTGTTCTTCAACTGAAGGCCTGTTTCCCCCCCTTAAGCAGTGGTTTCTTGGACATGTGCTAGAACTCAATGGTAGATTCCCTCAGGAGAGGCCAACAGGAAAATGCCTGAATCCAAAAAGGTGCCTAATAACAGCCAGTTCTAGGCAAAGAAAAAAGGGAAAGAAAAACCCCTCCCTTAAACCCTTCCAAACTTGGCTTGGGAAGAATATGGAAAAGGGGAAAGAAAATGTTTGGGTGTTTTTCTTCTTTTTTTATGTGTTCTGTCTTGTTGGCGTCTTGTTGCCAGAAGATATTGGAGAGCCAACAATGTGCAATGTGGAACTTTAAAAATAAATCCTGTCTTGGAGCAATCCAAATGGCTTGCCATGAAAATGAGCCTTTCCCAGTGCGCCAGCACTGAACGAATCTGAAATCAAACTCCCTAATGTTCACATTAAATATTAGAGTGATGAGAAAAAGAGCAGAGAGAGGAGAGATGACTGTAATGGCACAAAAGTGGGTAAACAAAATGGGCAGAAAATGAGTGGGTGAGACTGAAGATTGTACAGTGTTCAAGTTATCAGTGTGGTAAAGGACGGGTTGTATGGAACGCAAAGCACATCACAGAGCTACGAACAAAGCCACTCATTTTTGTGGAAAAAGCAATAGTACAAGGTTTAGGGAACCTGGTTTTTAGTGTGTAATTTTTCTTATGGTACACTTCCTCACTCTATAATCATGAGTCTCTAAGTTTTTACTCAAACCATGATGAGCCTTCTCTTGTTTGCAATGTTTATCTTCTTTTTCTATTGAGATGTTGATGATTTGCACAATGAGAATGATTTACAGAGTTAGACCACTGAATAAATTGGTTTTTTTTTTGTTTTTTGTTTTTTGTTTTACTTAGTCAAGTAGGACAGAACTTACACAGTATGCTATTCCCAATATATTGTCAAGGGAAAAAAAGAGATGACAAAAAAAAAAAATCTAGGCTTTGAAGTCAAAAAGGAATAAATATAAACGCCAATATACATCAGAAAAAACTTTCAAAATTCCAGGTGTGATTGCCTTTGATCCAACATCTTGGTGAACAGCAATAATTGGTAGACATAATGATGGGGATTGATGGTGAGAATGAGGAAGAGAGAATAAGTGGAGACAGGAAATCAATAAGTATGAACAGCTTAATAGAATTCTTACAAACTCAATCCTTTGGGAAAATCATTTAAATTACAACTTTGTTGGGAAAATAAAATACTGAGAAGTCCATGAGAGTCAAATAAAGGTTTAGCCACATTTAAGGAGTACTGATGTTCAGAAAAAGTTCTGCAAAATAAGAAAAACTCCTTTACGTATGAAATAGCATTGTAACATGAACAAAGAGATGTTAGATTTCTTGTTTACTTGTGGAATTAGAAAGTTTCCCCTAAATATCAAGAAAAAGATGCCCACATAGCAAAGATCTTTTTAGACCATTATGTGGAACAATGGAGGATTTTCAGTAACTGAGAGGTGATCAAAGAAGCTTGAGCCTAATATAAAGAAGAAAGCAAAGTGGAATAGGATTTTGAGCTATCATTTTATCAGGTGAAATTTTCTTTTCCAAGTCAATCATTTTTTGACACACACATGCATACATGCACACACACTCACACACTATTCCCACAGTGACCCACATACTAAGGTAAGAGCTGACTTGTGGCAAATGAACACATGGGTGGCTAAAGCGAAGTAGTCCCTGCACCTTTGGAAGTTATAGTCTAATGGTGGAGATCTCCCCCCATCCAAAGAAATACAGGAACAAATTTAAGTTATAGTTGTGACAAGTGCTCCTAGAAGAGGTACTGTGTTTCATGGAAGTTTCATGGAAGATCTGAACAAAACATCCAATAAATTTGGCGTCCTTATGCTTAGTGGACAGTTTTCAGTCTACCTTATCCTGTGCTATAAGCAGCATTAGTCAGTGGATGACCATTTCCTTTCATGTTTGTTAAAGCTTTTTTTTTTTTTTTTTTGGTGTGTATGTAGCATGAGTGTGCATGTGTGCATGTGTGCACGTGCACACATGCTTGCTTTAGTTTTTGACTGCTGCCTTCTGGAAACATTCTTTCCTTGGCTTTAGTAGCTCAGCATGATCCCTATTTTGCTCTTACACTTTGAACTTCTTGTTCCCTTTCTCCTTTACTTGATCAACCTTCGCTATCCTGCCGTTAAATGCTGGAGCTCTTTAATGTTTGACTTTAGATCCTCTTATTTTCTCTTTCTGCATTTTTGTTTTCAGGTGGTTGCATGCTGGCTTATGGTTCCATCTGCATATAAGATACTATAATAGATTTTATCACTCACAGATCTCTCCTATGGGATCTACTTGGATGTTCCAAAAGTCCTTTAAATGTATCCTCTTTAAAACCAAACTCCCATTACCTCACCTGCTTATCAAGTGTCCTCCATTTCAATTTCCCACTAGTAACACAAGGCATGTATTTAGAAGTAATCTATGACATTGCTTTTTCATGAATTGTATATACCCAATTAACACTAAGTACTGATAAATAAATAAATAAATATAAATATATATATGCATATATATATACATACAGCATATATATATAAATGTATATTCAGCATATACATTTCTAAAGGATGTCAATTTCTCTCCATCTCTTTAAGCATTGTCTTTCTTTCAAGTTTCCTCTCTTTCTGAGATTATTTTTGCATTGATCTTCCTTCAACAAACCTAGTCCTTTTTCAATACATTATTCTGCTGGTAGTCTACTATTGCCTATAAATAACGTTTGATTTACTCTATGAATTATACTTGATTTTAAAGCATTTAAATAACTTACCTTTTTTTCTTTTAAGATGAAGAACAAACTCTTCACCATGCCTACAGGGTTCTTCATGATTTACTCATCCCTCTGGAAGATGATCATCTCCCTTCGTTTTAGTTAACTTCTTTAGTGATAACAGCCGTGTGCATGGCTTGTTGTACCAAATTGCCTGCCTTCAAATCCCTGCACCACACTTGGTACTATGTTACCTTGGGTATATTATGTATCCTTGTTCTAAGTTTTTTTTAATGTGTAAAGTGTGGCTAATAACAGTCTCTTCTTCACAGGCTTGTTATGAAGGTCAAATGGGTTAATAAATATAAAATGTTTTAAAAAATCTCTGACACACTGTAAGTACTACATTAATACTAGCTGCTGATACTATTTTCTGCCATTTGTACCACTTGTCTCAGTTTTGGAGCACTTGCCACAATTTCATTTTTTCTTTTCTTTTTGTTGTTGTTGTTGTTACTTTCTGGTTGATGGGAGACTCTAAGTTAGAATAAAAACTCTGTTGGTTTGTTTTCACCCACAACTGTACCCTCAGCACCTTGCGCATTCCCAGGTCAATAGCAACTGTTTAAGAAACATTTAGGGGGGAGGTGGGAGTGGACACCGGATATATGGTGATGGAAGGGGAGCTGATTCTGGGTGGTGAGCACATAATGCAATGCATGGGTGATGTGATATGGACTTGTACAATGGAAAACTGTCTAATTGTTACCAATCAATGTCACCCCAATAAATTGAACAGTAAAAAAAAAAGAAAGAAAGAAACATTTAGTTAAGAAATGAGAAAATTAGTTAATTAATTAATTAAATCAGGATTTCAAGGGGGAATTGTTCAATACAGCCAAATGTAGTTGAGCAGCTAAGCAAAGGAATGGATTGTCAATAATACTAATGTAGGAAGAGCTAGCAATACCATAGCAACACCTGAAGATATTGGAAAGAGCCATATCAGCGGAGTTGAGGGTTAGAAGCTAGAATGCAATGAATTAAGAAGTAACTGGGGGAAAGCCGGGATGGCTCAGCGGGTTAAGCGCTCGCTTTGAAGCCCCAAGGACTGAGGATCAAATCCTGGCCCCGGCCCAGGCGGACCCACATGCTGAACTGGGGAGTTCCCACAGTTCAGTTCTCTCTCTGTCTCTGTCTCTGTATCTCTCTCTCTCTTTCTGTCAAAAATAAAAATAAAATATTTAAAAAAAACCGAAATGTTTAAAAAATTAAAAAAAAAGAAGTAACTAGGAGGTCAGAAACCACGGACAGTCCTTTAAGTCAATGCTTCTCAAATGATTTGTGGGCTCATACAAATACACCTCACGTCACACGGAATTCATTCACATCACATGGAATTCAGTTCCAAATGATCTATGTCTCGCTGTCCAGTACAGTGCCACTAGCTACACACGGCTACTGAGTACGTCAGATGTGGTTGTGCCAATTGAGACATTCTAACATTACACACACACAAACATACACATGCATCACTGTATTTCAAAGATTTAGTATAAAATATTCAAAATATCTAATTAATAATTTCACTTGGTTTCACGTTGAAATGATAGTATTTTGGATATATTGAGTTAAATAACATATATTATTAAAATTAATTTTACCTGTTTTATCTTAAAGAGGCTATTAGAAAATGTAAAATTATATATGTGGGTTGAATTATATTTCCATTGCACAGTGCTGATTTACACTGTTTTAAGGAGACAAGTCTACTGATTGGCGCTTGAATGTTATAATACTACTCTCAACATTTCTAAATGCTTACTTTCACTATATGGACTTAAAACTCATCTTGGGATACCGAGGTAGCTCAACAGGTTGAGCACTTGCATTGCAGCCATCAGGTCCAAGATGGAGTCCTGGCCCCGACCTGTGTGGACCCATATGCTGAACTGGGATGTGCTTCCCCTGTGGGAGACCCCTGGTTTGGTTCCCGCCCTGCACAGACCCACATCTACCAGTGTAGAATAAAACTATGTCGAAACGATGTCCAAATTAGTGATGTATAGCTGTGGAGACTGCTTTGGGTGCCCCCACCCCTTCTTTCTCTCTCCCTCTGTCAAACAATAAAATAAATCTTAAAAAAGTAAAAATGAAAAAATAATAAAATTCATCTTAACTCTGACAGATAACATTTTACAGACTGGCACTAGTCCACAGATCACACTTTAAATATCTTTGTATCAGACCACTTATAAAAGAAGTTTGGCTTGACATGTGACATCACAGAAATGATAGAATAGGACCTCAAAGAACTGGTGTCTCCACCAAAATAACCCATAAACTCACAAAGCTGAACAGAATCAACCTCTTCCGAATTCTGGGATCTAATGCAAAATTTGCAGGAACCCAGAGATTGTTTAATGCATAGGACAGCTGAAATTGGCTGAGAGGATATGATGGCATTTCTTTCTGTTTGAATGCCACCCCTCATTCCCTAGAGGAACAGCAGTGGCTGTGGGGACAGTGGTATTTGGTCCTTGTCAGCTTGTTGATGCCACAGAGTAAATACAGACCTGGTTTTCTGAAACTGTGGTGGTGCATTTTGATCTGTCTTGTGGTTCCCTGAAGGAGTGGGCAGAGGCTAGCATTTCTTTCACCTTGCTAGCCCCCCATTCCTCCATCCCTATTTTCCCCCTGCTCCATCTCGTACCCCTTTGATCTGGAGTCATTTTCCAGGCTTCCAAAACTAAGTGTGGAGGCAGCAATGGAAACATTAAAAGACACACACACACACCCGTTTCCACCTTGGGCAAGGGAAAGCAATCAAGTACAAGACAGAACCCAAAGGCCCAGGAAGAAGGAGGCTAAGCAGAAAAATTAATGAGCTCAGAAGGGCCATCACCTATAGTGAGGAAGACAGAGTAAAACCCAAATGCCCAGTACCTGACACATGCTCAGAAAAGACTGAGAGGACCCTAGGCTTCCAAGCTCTGGTAGTTCTCTGGACTCCATGTGAGCAGTGGGTCTGGCTCTCAGGCAGGGTTGTAGGCAGCCTCTAAGGAAGTTGTTTAAGGAAATGTTGTACAAGTCACTGGTTGAGAAAACAGAACAAAGACTTCAGTGACCACATGTAGTAGCAAGGGGATAGACATCTCTAAAATCAAATATCAACAGTAGCCAATTCCAGGAAGAGAGGAGCACTTGATTTCTGAGCTACCACATAAGGAACCACTTCACACCATCTAGTCGGTTATAACAACAATAACAAGAAAACTGGAATTAAAGAGTATCAGTGAGAACGTGGAAAAACTGGAAACCTCATACGTTGCTGATAGAGATGGAAAATGGTTCAGCGGCTCTGGAAAAGAGTTTGGTGTTTCTTCGAAAAGTTAAGCATAGAATTAGGCATATCACACCGGGACTCGATGTAATTTTTACTAACCAATGTAACACTAAGAAATTTAACAATAAAAAAAGAATTATGCATACCATATGATCCACCCAAAAGTATAAACCTCAAAAGAATTGAAAATTGGTTCTCAAAAAAATATAGATACATGCATGTTCACAATTTCAGTGTTCACAATACCCAAAAGATGAAAACAGCCCAAATGGCCATCAATGGATGAATGGATAAACAAACTATAGAATATACATTCAATAGAATATTATTCAGCCATAAAGAGGAATGATGGGCTACTGATAGATGCTATACCATGGATAAACCTTGAAATCACCATGGAAAAAAAAGAGGGGGGGGGAAGAAAAGAAAACAGCCACAAAAGAACACATATTGTATGATATAATTTATTTGAAATATCTAGAATAGATCATGCAGACAAAAGAGAGATTGGAGTTGTCAGAGGCTTGAATAAGGGAGAATAGGAGTAATTGCTTATTGAATACATGGCTTCCTTTTTGAATGATGAAAATATTTGGGAACTAGGTAAAGGTTGTGGTTGTTCAACATCGCTAATGTACTAATAGCCACTGAACTGTTCACTTTAAGATGGCTGACTGCGCTATGTGAATTTCACATCAATAAAACAAAAGAAGAAACTTGGCTTGAGGGAAGAAAGAAATAGTGCCATTGTAGTGGGGTGGTTGGAGCTTGAAGTAAATTGTTATATCTTTTTAGTTACTAATTTAGGAGTGATTTGAATTTGAACAGGAGTCAGGTAAGAGAGAATACAAGGGGGAAAAAAGTAGAGAAAAAACAGTGAACGAAGTCCATTGCAGATATAAAGGACAACTGGAAGTAGAGGTGGTTCTACCTGTTGGGACGCATTTTATCTTTGAAGTAAGAAGTAAGAATATCTGTGAAGGCATGGGTACCAAGTTCAGAGAGGAAAAACGTTTAAGAAAATTTGAGATGGCTCTAATAGAAAAGGGAAGAGAGAGCTGCATATGGAATGATGTGAGAGCTGGAGGTCCGAACAAGTTTTAAGGTGATTCATTTAAGGTTGCATGTGTAGATGTCTTTGTGGGATTCAACATGGGCCACGTGTTTGTGTGTTTCCCAGAAACAGTCAGTGCTGGACTGTCAATGTAAAAAAAAACAAATGTCTGGATTGGGAGACCTTACGGTTTTGTCAGGTGAGTGTAATAGATATCAGTGAAGCAAGGGGGTAAAGATGGAGTGGTAGAGTGTGGCAGTTCGGAGTGGGAAATTCTAATTCAGTAGTTCAGAAAGAGAAGTTTGTGGATGGCAGGCTCAGCCATGGGAGAGTGGAACAGGTCAAGAGGGGGTGACTTCCTAAAAATGAGGTCATGGTTTGGGGTCAGCTAGATAGATGGGCCAGATATGTAGATTTGAAAGTCCCCAAGGACTGTGGCAAGAACTGGAGTGGAGGAAACAGCACATCCAGTCTTCGATGAAAGAAGGAAAGGGACAACATTAAGAATGAGAAGGGGGCAGCAACAATAGAGCTGGATGACCGGTGGTGTAGACAGTGTCTGGACATGGCATTGGTTAAGTGAGGGATCATCAACCTCACTCTCTCCCCTGTGAGGAGAGGCATATTTAACGGAAGAGGGTGGTGCTGTCAAAAAAATATATATATATATATGATTAAGAATTCTATAGTAGGAGATGTTGGGATGGCTCAGCAGGTTAAGTGTTTGTCTTGCAGCCCAGGGTCTGAGGATCAAATCCTGGCCCTGACCCCGGCCTGTGTGCATCCATATGCTGAACTGGGGTGTGCCCCCAGTTCAATTCTCACCTGGGTGAGCCTCTAATGTGGGAGGCCTCCAGTTTTGCTCCCACCCCTGGCATGCTTCCCATGTGGGAAGCCCCCAGCTGGCTCCTGCCCTGTGCAACCCTGCGCCCCGCCCCACCTGTGGAATGAAACTGTGTAGAAAATGAATGGTGTGCAACTATGGAGACTGCTCTGGGCCCTCCCCCTTCTCTCTGTCTCTCTCTGTCAAAAACAATAAAATAGACACCAGACTGACAAAAGGGGATCAACCTGGACACAGAAAAGAAAAAGCCAACAGTATGACTTTGGTGTTTCCTAAGCCATCACAATTATGGCAAAGGGAAGAACATGAGAATGAGAAAGATGTGTGAAGAATAAAGGTGTCTCAAGGTTTACCTGAATCTTCACTGAAGGTGCTAGCCTTAGCCACATCCTTTTTTCTCATTCCACAACATCCAAAGGATCCTCTGCAGAGTCATCTAGTTTTCTAGAAACTTAGGTGCCAGAAATTAGGAGCCAACTTGGGTATCAGATATGAATATGGTAGACCTAAGTATTAATTCATTGGAAATGTATATTCTTTAATGTAATAAGCCTATGTTCTAACTTGTCAATTGGCTTCTCCTTAACCTGACTACAGTGTATTTATGAATTGACTCAACTATCATATGAAAAATAACATATTCAGGACATCATTTGACATTTTTTTACTTATAATGTTATGAAATGGAGGTAGGATATCTGGATATTTAAAAATTTGATGATTGGGTGAAAGTTTTAGCCCATGCCCAATTCTTTCTTAGTACATACTCAGAAGCCTCCCACAACTGAAAGCTGAAAATTCCCATGTGAATACTGACTCAACGGATCTGCAGCACGTCTGCTTTGAAGTCCTTGTGCACCATGTTAATAAGATGTGCTTTGAAAAGTCTGTAATTATGTCATTTTATAGAATAGTAACGGGGCTGATTTAACTGTCTAGTGTGCAAATATGTATCAATGCAACTATAATAACCTAATATTTACTTATTATGCATTAACTCCGGGAGGGGTTATAGGTGGAAGTCAAGAGGAAAACTGTGGGAATCATTTTACCAATAAGTATTTAAGGTAAATGGAGAAAATAATACCTTTTGTCATATAATTTACTAGTGAATTTGGGAAGATCTAGGAAAAAACACCTAGGTCATTATTTCACAGTGCTGTTAGGTTTAATCTAAAAACTTCAATTCTCTGTATATCATATTTCCATTTTTATTTTCCATATACCTATATCAATTATTCAAATACCTTTCATCCTATACCAACCAGTGATACTCATCTCTGTTCACAAATCTATACAGAGAAAAATTGCTAAACAACCTAAAGCCAAATGAAGCAGGCTTGACAAATCTGGACCAACAGCATCTGAGAACACATCTGACTAGCTGTACATGATCATTAAGCATGGGGCATGAAGATTCCCTTGCCATTTGGAATAGGAAGTCATGACAAATTATAGCACTAAAGGAGGACCCTGCACCCCAAATGTTCATTAGCAATGTTACTAGTCAATTATTATTAGCTTTCAAGGATCCTCAACCTATCAAATTTTGTTATATCTGACTAAAATTTGGAGTTTCTCATGATGCAGAACTCTAAAGAATACATTACCAGTGCCATTCAGAAATATAACTTTGCATAATCTGTATTTTTATTTTAATATTATAGGAGAATTAAATGAATCATTTATAAATTCCACTATTTTATTTTTTGGTTATTATACAAAGCATGAAGAGTACGTTTTCTATTCTGCCTATCTAATATTATCTAAAAGTAACCATATTAATGGTTTGATATGTAATAGTCCATATAATTACTTATACCTCCTATGACACACACACACTCTATACTTAATGAGTTACATCTTTGTTTCCTCCTTAACAAGGTGTCATGAACCTCTTTCCAGGACATTACTTACAGTGATATTTCATATTAATGGCTGAATACACTTTCACATTATGGCCAGTGGTGTGCTATGAAATTGTTTGTGTTAAGGGTCCCCCAAACCACCTCCAAGTTTGGTGATTTGCTACGAAGACTCATAAGACTCTATAGTTCAACTCATAGCTATGACTTATTACAGCAAAAGCAGACACAGTGAAGTCAGCAAAAGAAAAAAGGCACAAAGGGAAACTAGGAGCCAGCTTCCATGAGTCCTCTCTCAATACAGTCACAGGACACGCTTAATTCCTCCAATAGTGAATTTTGACAATATGTATGAAATGGTGTCTATCTGTGAAATTCATTAGAAACTCAGTTCCCAAGACTTAAAAAAATATATTTATTTTGGAAAATCCAGGGTGGCTCAGTGGGTTAAGTGCTCACTTTGCAGCCCCAGGGACCAAGGATTGACTCCCGGCCCTGGCCCATGCGGACCCGTAAGCTGAACTGGGGTGTGCTTCCCGTGCAGGAGTCTCCCAGTCCAGTTCTCTTCCCCGATTTTGGCCCTCGTTTGAGGAGGCATGCCTCCCATGTAGAAGGCCCCAGTCCAGTTCCCACCCTGTGTGGTCCCTGCCCACCTGTGTGGAATGAAACCATGCTGAAAACTGATGGTGTACAACTATGGAGACTGCTCCGGGCCCTCCCCCTTTCTTTCTCTCTCTCTCTCTCTCTCTCTCTCTCTCTCTCTCTCTCTCTCTGTCGCTGTCGAAAACAATAAAATAAATCTAAAAAAAATATTTTATTGTTTGAGGAAAGGTGAAACAGAAAGAGAGAGAGAAAGGGGAAGGGCCCCGAGCAGTCTCCATAGTTGTACCTCATTAGTTGTGACAAAGTTTCATTTCACACAGGTGGATGTGGGATGTGCAGGATGGACACTGAACTGTGGCTTCCTGTATGGGAAGCAAGAATCTTTGCCTCTCTCCTAGCGATTACGAGCTGCACCACAGTTCAGCGTGTGGGTCTGCACAGGCCGGGGCTGGGATTGATCCCCAGACTTCACAGTTGCAAGGCAATCACTCAACTCACTGAGCTATCCTGGCATCCCCACACCCAAGGTTTTTTATTGTAAACTGGTCATGAGGTAACCTTCTGCCTAGCACACACCAAGATTCAAGACTCTCAAAAGGAAAGCAGGTGTTCTGTGTAATCCATATAACTTGCACAGTTTAGGCACAACAAAGGCTCTTAGAAGTTAATGGTGAGAATCTGCCCATAGCCAAACTTCTCAGGTGTTAGTCAAGGCCTAATTTAACAAGCATGTCATTTTATGTATAGTAGTTGCTGGTGATATGTTAATTCTTCATATTAACTCTCTGGGGGGAAAAATTGGAAAATATCTGATTTGTACTCTGTTAATTTTCATGGTGTAAGTAGTCCCCTCATCACCAATTTCAAATTACTAACATAATAATAGCACTGAATGTAGAGTTGGGAATAGATTAAAACAATTGGCTTTCCGCAAGCCTGCACAAGCTGTCTCTAGCACACCGCTGGATATAAGATTATTTATGACTTATTTCCTAAGAGAACGTACCTCCAATAAAGTCTTCATGGATCATTGGGATATATATACACACATACACATCCATACACACTCATAATCAATTAAAATTAAAGTAAAAAGAGAAAAGAGGTTAGAAATGTAAGGTGTTAGAGATAAACCTACAGTCTTCATGATTGTCTTGCAATTGAATAGGCTAAATACAAGTGGTTCTTTTCCCATCAACCCATGAAAAGTAAAATTTTAGAGCCTCAGGGAACTTTTAACTCATATGTAACATTTTATAAGTAAACAATTTAAGAAGCAGAGACTATAAGTGACTTTCCATGATCCCCTTTTAATTATTATGGGCCAACTACTGGAAATAAGAATCTAGTTTCCATCAGTGCTCAAACCATCACACTCAATAATTAGAAAATAAAAACCCTAAAAAAAATTAAAAATTATCCATGAATTTGACATTCAAAGCCTTAGAGAATTTAATCCAAGTCCTCAATCCCATCAGAAGAACTAAGTGTGGATGCAAAAATCAAAAGCTGGATAGAAAAAGGGAAGTAGGTACAATAAAAAAAGTGAATAAATTCTTCACTTGTAATAGTAAAGACTTATACAGTCTAAAGAGACAACTGAAGAAGTATTTGATTTCACATCTGCAAAGGCAATACCAGAGAAAACTAAGAACAGAAATTATGGTGGCAGACTAAAGCGAGGGGGAAAAGAATTTTAGCATTCCATTTTATAACTTCTTTATTGTTTGTTTTTTACACATATATTTACATTTTTTATCTTAAAAAAAATTTTTGACCTATTTTTAAACAACAGTAAAAGACTGGGAATTCTTACATTAACACTGTATTGTACAATGAAGGGTTAAGGTGATTTTTTTTGTTTTGCATTTCTCGATTTTTCTACATGAACATTTGTTATTTCATTATAAAAAATAAAGCTGTTTGCTATTATTATTTTTTATTATTAATCTCAGTGAGTGAAGAAAAATGATATATAAATCACCATTTATAAACTGAAGGTGCTAATCTAATCTAGGACTCCTTTAAGCACTAAAATCTCAAATTTATATACCAAAAAGATACAGCCACGATTAAGTCCCAAGGGCCATGTCATATACATCGCACATTTCAGACGAATAGAATTACCTCAAATGTAATCTAGGGTTTCAAAGCCTCTTTTTTCATATTCCCTCTCTTCATAGGCATAAATTTGTGAGGAGATAATGGTTTTGGGGGCACAAATAGAAATATTTAATACAATATGTTAGTATGTTATTATATACTGTACATATTTATCAGAGAAGAGAGGAGAAATATTTGAAAAGATAATAATGTATAATATGGTCAGAGTAGGTTATAAAGCAATTATTTTTTAAGGTAGGGGTCTCACAAACTTTTCAGTACATTAAAAGATTGGAATTAATCAAAAACAGCTTTTATTTTTCAAATAATAGATTTCAGTTTATATTCTGGTGTGCCACCTTAATAATAAATTAATTTTTATTCCTTGGAAATATTTTCATAAAGCTAATCTTAAGTGTCTATTTTACAAAATATGTGACTGGGAACAGTTTGCAAAGTATTCGAAATAGCTCAATGATAAGATTTAAAGAACATTAAAGATAATATTATCTTAGGAAAAGAGGAAAAAGAGAAGCTGAAAAAGAGTTTGTATCTTACATATACCTTTGGATAAATTTCTAGTGAACAAGATTTGGGCTAGAGAATTTATGTTTTCACAGGTATAATGAATCAAATGTCTGAGTCTTATTTCTTACAGCCCTGATTTTTATATTTATGTTTCCCTGGGTTAGCAGATTAAGAGAATTCTACAACTACCATAACACTGCTAAGTGACACTCATTGGTTCCCTTGTGTTGATTGTTTTGTCTTAAAATGTCCCTGAGTAGGTTTTGATGACCCAGAGTATAACCAAACAAGACTGTCCTCTGAGAAATTAGAAAAGTTGTTTGCATTAGTTTACATCTCTGATCTCAGAAAAAAGGTTACATTCTTGGTGGTATTTCAGAGTCTAATCCACAAATAATACCCTTTATAGGTCAGAAATAATGGGAATTTAGGAGACCGGCAAGTGCATAGGCATTGAAAAACAGGAGAGAGAAATGAGTACACATTTCAATAATATCAAAAAAATTAAGTTTATCCAACCATTTGTTTATTCATTTGTTTATCTATTCCACATATATATGTATGTTGAAAATTGACGTAGTGCTTCCTAAGTGTCAAAGCTTCACATGCTTTAAAAGACCAAAATTCTACCTGAAATCTCTAGGAGGAAATTTTGCTAAAATGACCTAATGTTCCACTTAACTTCTCTTGAGGGGCTGGATTCTAACCCCAGGATTTTCTGGTCAGTAGCAACCAGTCACTCTAATTCTACAGTGAGTAGGTGGACTTCATGGAAGTCCTATTTCATGGATCACTCCTACTTCTATGCCCTGACATCTGGGCCACTTCTCCTGGGGCCAAATTCACTCCATCCAAGTTGTGGCTGAATTTGCTTCTGGATCCCGATAGGCAGAAATGTTGATTAACAGGGACAAGGCTCTAAGAATGTGTCCTTTTCTCTATTCTCCTACTCACTTCCTTCTTCTTTCTCCTAATTTTGTGCTAAATCTTTGAAAACCTCAGGCTTGGGAGCAGCTCTTTGTGAAAAGGATATTCCAGGAAAGGTTGATTAAAAATGGCAAAAGGCAGAGACACTGAGTTTAAAGAAGAAAAATCCTAGTAAGGTAGAATCTGTAATTTATTCCTATATTTCCAGGGTAAACTCTAGAAGAAATACTTAGGGTCTACAGTATTCTGGGGACCAGGACCAGGACATATAGATAGAGTTTACATGGAGATAGATTCTGATTCCATATAGGAGTTTCTAAACATTAGAGTGCCCTGAATTATGAAATGACTTGTTTTGCAAAACAATGAGTTTGGGCTGTGCAAAATGTCTTTCAGATAATCGGTCGAATGTTGTAAATCAAATTCCTTTATTAAGTTACTCACATTACTTAATGAATTCTAAGAGTCTGGTTCAAACTTCAAGATTCAGTGCTTCAATAGGTTGTCTTCTGGAAAGAAAAGTTGGCACCTTCTTCTGAATTAGACTTTGGCTTAGCATGTCTGGATCCTGACACAGGAAGATACAAAGTCGGGGGTCAAGCATTCACATAGATGCATCGTGACAGAGGTTCCAGCACAAGCTATTTGACCTTGGACAAGACACCCAACACCGCTGAGCTTCCATTCTTCACCTACATAGGGGAACAGTGGGACAGGGCCAAAATCTCTTCTCTGAAGCCATGGAGGTTACATGGCTTGGAATTCAGAATTTTCCAGATATTATATGGCCAAAAGTGCATTCTGTGTACATCATATAACATGGCTCGTGGGAGCTGGGCAGTACACTTGAATAAAACCCATTAATAATTCTTTATTAAAACATTTGAATAGTCCTATGAATTCAAAGAAATTGTCTATAAATGAACCTATATCTGTACAGGTCAGATTTTGTCAGCAAATGAACTTTTAAAAAATTATCTCAAACATAAAGGATGGCAGGATTACACCTTCATGGGAAACTGTTGTGAGATTTAAGTCAGTTAAGGTCTGGAATGAGCCATAATAGGCTCCCTGTTAGTGGCCATTCATTCACCTTTTTGCTTTTCACCATTGTGGCCTTCAGATAAATTTCAAGATTTGTGCATCTGACATGGAGACAGCTTGAAACCAGTTTGGCAAGTGGCTCTATGTTGTAGAAACTGTATTAAATATAATCTAATATCTTGGTTTGGGTACAGGTATACAACACCTATGATGAGCAGTGGTCACTCTCAGGGCACCCAGGCCCTAGTTACCGATTCATAGCTCCTCCCTTCTTCATTGACTTGCCCTTGACCAAGAAGGAGCCACATTCACTAGAAGGCCAGCCCTCACAACTACCCCCAGGGATAATCAACAACCAATGACTAATTCAGGTGGTACAAAATCTAGTCCTCTAGACTCAAACTGATCCTCCATTCATACTCCAGGGCTACCCAAGGGATCAGGCTGAGGACATGGCCCCACGTTCTTGCCTTTCCCTGCCTTCTGCTTTTCTTACTACCTTACATCATTCACCTGAGAGTACTTCCTCAATAAATCATGTGTATTCGATCCCTGTCTCAAGTACTGCATAGAGAGAACCCAATCTAAGAAAATATTCAGTGTGATTTGTTTATAATTAAATCATTGTGTGCATAAATATAATATAAAGATCCTTAAACATTCACCTGTTACACTATGGCCAACTGTAAAAGATCCTAGCCCCTGAGATCTTTCAGTCTAAATCTATTAGTCTAGTTATCCAACCTTCATGAGTCTCAATATCCCCATTAAGGATAATGGTATGTTCAGTGTATGGGTTGTTATAAGTGGATATAAAGTGCCTTTAAAAACTGACAGAGCACACACATAATAAAGAGATGTTTCTACTGACTTTTGGCACTCCTAAGCTCTGTACACATTTGTCAGTCACCAAATTATTTTGTCAATCATCAAATTCTTTTTTGTCTACTAATAGAATGTGAACCTGAAATTTAATGATGTGAGAACAACAGAATTATCCCTTATAGATACTTCTTTATTGCTACCTTCTCTTGGTTTGGAATGGAAATATCATTTCAATTGTGTCCTTGGAGACATCTTACATGGGCTTGCACCTCTCAGCCTATAAACGCTAGTTGGAATAGGTGAGTACTCATGACTCTCTACCCTTATCTGAAAGCCAAACCCTTGCCATGTACCTGAGGAGATCTGTTCATTATAAAAGAAGGTTGATGCAGACTGTCACACAGCCCTACAAGAAACACAGGAGCAGCTGTGTTTATCTGAGCTTTGCTCTGCCAGGTCTCAATCTCAGTTGGAAGAGTCTCAAACAGAGTGAAAAATGCTCATGTGGCCTTATGTCAACCCTACTCCAGGAAACCCCTTTTCCTGTTCATCCTTCTTGATGGAAAAGGAAAGAAATGTCCAGAATACATTTCTGTATGGAAATTACAGGAACTAATAAAGAAAAGCCTTGCAATCAGTCCTATTTATGGATTATCTTTATTCTCAGAGCAATTCTGCAAAGATGATACCCTTAATCCCATTTTGTGATGAATAAATTGAGGCCCAGAGAGTTTTGGTAATTTTATCAAGTTATACACTAGGAAGTAGAGGGACTACTGTTTGGAGCCAGACCTGTCTGACTCATGTGTTATACTGTCTATATACACAGTCCATACAGATTTGCAAGATAGTGACAAAATCCTCAGAACTAGGCATTTCAGACCTCTTATGCAGGTTAGTTTAAATCAGAAGGTCAGGGAAGTTGAGCCTCTATAGCATGTAAATATATGATAAAACATTCAAATCATGTTTACAATGAGTTTCAGATTTTATGAAACATAAATAATGTGTAAACTATAATAAATAAATTTAACTAAACCGGTTTGATGTTACTTGAACCAAATGGTGCATTAAAGATAGATGATTGGTAGATCAATATATAGATAAGACGATACCTTTTAGAAACCCAGGAGATACTTCCAGATTTTGCCAACCATGCAATGCCACAGTATTAAGTAATACCTCAGCTTATTAAATGCAACTTCTTTGTATAAAATGAAGACTGGAATTTTTAACAGAAAATTAATAGATCTGGATTTTGAGTACTGTGTAATAAAAAAGCTCCTTTGGTGGTGTTTAAGAAGTCAAGTGATCTAGAAACTTGACAGTGAATCAGCTTTGCGCAACTGAGTAATTTGCAGAAATGTAAAAAGATGTCTACCTACATTGAGATGTTTGACTCCTAACTGTTGTGTCATCTGCCTCCTCTAATTTTCATTTTTGGTAAAAAGAAAAAATATAAACTTTCAAAATCCAAATCCCACAGCTGTAACATCAAATGAATCTCTGTGAAGTCATCTTTTAGCATGTCAGAATGAGAGAAAACTAGGCTGGGGGGATATGTCTGCTGCCATTACGTTTCTTTCATTAGAATTCCATGCAATGCCTGTAAATGGGGCTTTCAATGGATGGGAAACTCCCAGAGCAGAATAAAAAGAAGTAAATAGATTTCTAATCAGTTTTCCAAGAAGAAACAGTACCTTGTGAAATATAAAAAGATAGTGCTAAATGTACACTGTATCTTTGGGTGTTATGAATATCATGTGCATTTTACTCAATCTGAAACAAATAGATGGGCCTTTTCTTTTAACTATTTTATATATTTTGTGCCTTCCTTCTTTCTTAATGTTTATTCTTGCATCTTGCACCGGTGGGCCTCTTGTTAAATACTTCTTCTTTCCATATATCATTTCATGGCTTCTTGCTTTCCACCCCTGCTGAGGATTTTAAAGGCTTTACAGTCCAGCAGTTTCCAACCTTTGGCTTCCCTGGGCCACTTTGGAATAAGAATTGTCTTGGGCCACATATAACATTAATGATAGCTGATGAGCTAGAAAAAAAAAAATCAAAATAAAATTGCACAAAATCTCATAACATTTTAAGAAAGTTTAAAAATTTGTGTTGGACCACATTCTAAACCATCCTGCGCCACATGCAGCCCACAGGTCACAGGTTGGACAAGTTGGCTTACACCGTAGTCTCAGCTACTTGCAAAGTGTTGGATAAGTACCTACTTGATTGATTTATTATTGACCAGTTTCACCCAGTCTCCTGTCACCTTCCTTGTTCTTCTAGCATTGTCTTGAGGAAGGAAGAGACAGGTAATTGAATCCAGGAGAAAGAGGCAAGGGAGCTAGGGGACACTCATATTATTGACAATGCAGGACAGGAAAGTCCAAGGGCAATGGCTCATCTTCGGAAAATTCATCTGAAAGTTAACAAAAAAGAGAGACCACCTTTTTCCTCAAAAATAACTAGCAGCTCAAATAAAGTAAAGCTTAACAATATTTATTAGACTATGGCAAACGTTTTATAACTCAGTGAAATAAATCCGCTCAGTAGTAAAGTTCAGAAATGTTAGTTTTTTCTCAAACTGCTGGGACCTAAAGTTACCAGTGGGCAAACAACAGATCTAACTTTGACTCTCATATTATCTTCCCTTTATGTGATTTAGGAGGAAGGTTGTAAACTCAGTGACAATATCAAGTAGTTAATTCAGAACAATTAAGTGCTGCTGCAGTACAAATCTACAAGGAATGGAGTTTGCTTCATAGTTACAGAAATTATGTCTTTTACATATTTCGATAGTTTCAAGAGAACACACTGCAAGCTGAATATTACAAATATAAAGTTTGGCATTAAGGTAAAACATAAAGTTTTACAACAAAGTTTTTAAAAAAGTAATATATTATTTTACTTAAGAAAGTAATCTATTTATTTTATATGCACAATATGTCCCTGAAATATGCTAGCTCCATTTAAAGACAGGTTCAGAACAAATAATTGTTGATGCTACTGTACTTTCTCATACACTATTTCATTCCATCCTAATATAATACATTTTACATAGCAGAAAACTAAGACTCAGAGAAGTTAAGTGTCAGACACCAAGACCTATGGGTCATGTACTAGATCGAATTGTCAGAGACTAGAAAGAGCCAATTATGCCTATTGCTTCCCAACCTGAGCTGGGGGACTTACTGTCTGTAGCTGAAAATTAGTCATGGTGGATTTGAAAACACTACATGAAAATTGGCAAACTCTACAAATCAAGGCCTGTTTTTGCTCTAGAGCTGGTTGTTAAACATTTCCCAGCGTGCCACAGTATAGAGGTCACATAGCTGGTGGAGTTGGGATTTGAAGCAAGTGTTTCTGATTTTAATCCTGAAGTTTTATACAGTCTCTCAGCTACTCAAGTATGTTTTTCTAACCTGAAATAAAGTTGAGCATGCTTTTTTAAAATAAAAGAAAATCATCATAATTAAATGGCATTAAAATAACTCTCCAGGTGAAGGAGAGAGGTAAGTGTATATACTCAGTGAGTATAGAATAAACCCTATAAATGTATAACATCTATAATTATATTCACTTTGAAGATGATAAGCATACACTATCTTAGTTGGCAAAACTCAGAACACAAATATATCCGTAGATAAAATGATTTAAAAAAGAAGAGTAGAGTCAAACATGCATTTAGAAAGTAAGAGAGGGTAAAGGGAATATGTGGCTCCAGCAGACAACCAGATGACAGTGACAAAAGAGTTGAATCCAGAAGGACAGTGAGAGGACTGTGCAAAATGATTAGAAAAAGAAAAGAAAAAGAATGGTATCAAGCTATTAAAAAACCTGCAGTGATTTTTCATGTCAAACTAACATAAAACAATAACCCAGTATCCCTATAACTACAACACGAATAGGCCTGAAGCTATCTGGAATTGGTCAATTTTGTTGGTTATTATGCCTAGTGAGCATACAAGGTATTTGAGATGCATCTGTCTACCAACAGCAGCTGCCCCTTTCTTTCCTTAGTAAGTAGGGGAAGGATGGGAGAGAGCTTCAGATGTGTTCAGAAGGATTTGGAAATAATTCGGTCTTGTATCTGTCTCCCTGTACTTGAACACCTTCACATGAGCAAAAACAAGCTCAAATTCAAAAATTTGGAGAACAGAGCACAAACGGGTCCTATCTTTCAGTTTTCCTAAGGTCTGCCTAAGTATAAAAGTATCCCAGTGGATAATAGAGTTAGAGTCCATTACATCTAAGTGCTAAAGCTTAAATAGGAAATACTAGCAAACAATCAAAAGGGAACCAAAAGGTCTCATCAGTAACCATGTTAACATCTTCAGTTATTCTTATTTGGTTATCTTATGTTTATGCACTCATAATGGCAGAGGTTCTAAAAACAAATCCAGGATAACCCTAGACAGAGAGAAAGTGAAGAAAGGGCCCATAATGAATTTCTAGTAGATATGACTCAATATGATTTATGATCTTGAAATCCGTAGTGAACCAAGAGTTGAACTTGAACGTGTGCGCGAGTGTGCATCTAAATGTCTTTGCTAAAGGGCACTGAACAAATGTACCATATGCCAAATAAAAATGTCTAGAGCAAATTTTTGAGGCCAAGTCTCTGGGAAAATAACCAGGAAGGAAGCTTTGGATTGACTACAACAGACTTTTTCCCCTTCAAGTAAAGAGCTGAGAACATGAAGAGTAAGATCAAAGAGTAAACATTGGGAAACACAGCCTCTCTCCCGCTTCTTGGCACCTTCTCCTTGCTATCTCACCAGACACAAACTAATCCAGCCAACAGCATCAAGCGCAAAGACAACTAACTACTGGCTGTATATTGCATGGGGCAAAAGGATGCTAAAAATGAATGAGTGGTTATTATCAATGGACTCCTAAGAGAACAACAGTCAATGTGCCAAATATCAATACTCCTTCAAAACACTCACTATGCTTTTTATTTCTTGGTTTTTTTTTTTTTTTTTTGGTCCCAAAAGTAATTTCCAATAAATACTTTAACATTGATTCAGACATTGCAGGGGTAAATATGGAGGGCAGTCAGCTTACAAAGACACCTGGGAGATGCCTAGATGACAAGTTATCAGAAATAAGGCTAAACCACCCAGCTGACCTCCAGAGAGAACAAGAAGCTTCTGAGAAATAAGCAGCTGACCTCTAGTTACACTTTTCAAAGCAGGTGTGGGCCTCATACCTGCTTGTCCAGTATCATAAAAGATCCAAGAAATTCAAAATCTGAGTCACTGTCTACTGAATTCCCAAATAAAATATTCTGTTCTCCAAACAGTGGAGTCCTGCTAAGTTTATCCTTTGGGAGGCCTAAGAGGAAGGTAATTGGCAGCTCATCCCTCCAGACTAACCTCAGTGTACTCTCTTCTGAGGTATATTTTCTAGGATTGTTCATCCATTTACCTGAAAGCAATTAAATGTGACTCAAATGAAACACAGTTTAAGACCCAAAGAAAATATTCTAAAACAGATCTACTACCGCACCCCTCCCTCCCCCTTCTTCTCATGCCAGGAACTAAGTGATGCAGAAATAAAAAAATATGGAAAGGTCATATTTTGAGGAAAACTACATTATCTGAGGTAAGAGTACAAATCAAAAACACAGGTTAACACCAGCAGGTGGAACTGGTTAGAAAACTAGAGAAGTGTTTACAGTCTTAAAACATCTAGATGTTAATAAATTGTAAGAAGGAAAAGGAGAGGGGGAAATGAGCAGATCAATCTAAGGCAATCATTCAGAGTGACTTTCCCCTCTTTTTATCTTGTGGGAAAAGTTCTGGTGTTTCAATGGACTTCCGGCTGTGAGCCCTCAGCAATCTACAAGGATTCGGATCTTAGAATGAAATGTGAGCACAATATTTGACCAATGAAAAGAAACAGTTGACAGAAGACTTCAGACTGTTGAAACAGACAAGAAAAAGCAGGTAGGAAACTATTCGATTATGTTATGATGACACCTGATATGGTTTGCTTTAGACCTTTTTTGTTCTTTTGGATGTATGTGTGAGGGACATCCTTTGGAACATGAGTAAAATACTATTAAATAAGGTACAATGAGAAAAGGGTGAATTTAAGTGCAAAGGTAAATAGCTGTAGTTCAGAACTATAAAAAGGAAAAACTGGTCCAAAATAAATTTTTATATTTATTTTCTAATTATAACAGTAACATATACACTTAAAAAAAATTACAAGTTGTAGTAAAATCCATTTTCCATTCTCTTGGAAACAGGATCCGACTGTTCCCTAGGGAGCGCTTTTGTACCTCTCTCATTCACAGGGTTCAATCAGTGAATGCATGTCTATGGGTACCATGATGAGTTCAGAGGTGAGAAGGTGTCTAATGAAACTTTTCAGAAAAGAGGAGGAAAACTCTCTCTTTTCTCCTGGACTTGATTGGGAAGATGTTGGGCTGGAGTTGCTGTCAGCCTTTTGGCCATAACCTAGAGCCTAAGAACAAAGCCCACATGAAGGATAGAAAGCCAAGAGATGAGGAGAGGACAAGAAATAGTGGTGTGTTTTGGATGCCTACATCACAGCCACAGACTTTTCAGTTACGAACCAACACATTTCTCCCCACCCCACCTCATACATTACTTTTTTCCTTAAGCTATGTTGCATGGTATTTCCTGTGATTGTCAACCAAAAGAATTATTACTTTTTTAAGATGTATTTTATTGTTTTTTTGAGAGAAGGTAAGAGAGAGAGACAAGAAAGGAAGTCCCAGAACTATCTCCATAGTTGCACATCCTTAGTTGTGACATGATTTCACTCCACACAGGTGACTGCGGGGCACATAGGGTTGAAGAGGAGGCCTCCCATAAGGAGGAAGAACCTTCACCGCGGGGCCATCTTGGTGGTTACCAGCTGCACCATAGTTCAGCACATGCGTTTGCACAGGTCGGGGCAGGGAATTGAACTCTGGCCCGCACACTTGCAAGGCAAGTGCTCAACCACTGAGCTATCCCCCCAAAGAATTATCTTTTAAGTTTTTACAGAGGCTCCTGATAGAAACAAGAACCCTGCCTTGGCTTCTCTTCTCCTAATAGATATTTATTTGATCATCAATTTCTGTCTGTTCTCTTTTCAAGATGCTTTGCAAATTAATCACCTACCATCATCTAGGCTTTCAGTGTCTTTTCCCTAGATAATTGTGACTGCTTCCCAGTCAGGCTTATTGCGCTCTGATTCATCTGTCACGGTGCTGATGATGGCATCTGTCTGGCCTGTAAGACAGAGCAACTCATTTTCCTTCTCAAAAGTTACCTGTATGGGGAAGCCGGGATGGCTCAGTGGGTTGAGCGCTCACTTTGCAGCCCCAGGGACCGAGGATTGAGTCCCGGCCCCAGCCCGTTTGGACCCACATGCTGAACTGGGGAGTGCCCCCAGTTCGGTTCTCACCGGGGTATGGCCCCCGCCCAGTTCCTGCCCTGTGCAGCCCCACCCACCTGTGGAATAAAGCTATGTGGAAAAACCAATGATGTGCAACTATGGAGATGGTTCTGGGCCCTCCCCCTTCTATCTGTCTCTGTCTCTGTATCTCTCTCTCTCTCTCTCTCTCTCTCTCTCCCTCTCTGTCAAAAACAATAAAAATAAATCTTTAAAAAAGTTACCTGTGGCTACCTATTACAAAACTAAATACACAAGTAAGATAACAAAACAAAAAGGAAAGTTTAGTGTGGTTTCTAAAGTCCTATCTTTTCCCCTTCTTCTTCTGTCTTTCCAGAATTTTCTGTGACACTGACCACTTATGCCAGACATCTCCACTCTATTCCCAGCCCATGGCATGCCGGCCCATATCTCTACGGAGTTGCACATCCAGTCACCTCTGCCAGGAAAGAGGTTCACTCGTGTCCCCATCTGTCCAACCTCTACTTCAAGACACTGTTCAAATTTATGTTATTTATTTTTCTGTGAGGACTTTTATAACTGCCTGCTAATATTATTACTCATCTTCTTTACGAGTAACATCGCAATGTTAACTATCACATTATGACCTGTTACTTCCTCACCCTAGATTTTGAATTCCTTAAGAGCAGAGACTAGACTTTATATATCTTTCCTACCTTCCAGTAAAGAGAACTATGTTTTGTACAAGACATTAATTAGCACATTGGCCATTACCTGAGTGTTTGAATAAATGAATGTATCTTTATATAAACAAACATCAAAGACCAAAAATAAAAGACTTCAGAATGTCCCATAGAAGCACTGATGCATTTCCCTGGGGTTTGATAAGGTAGTAGAGAAAAAAAAAATTTTTTTTTAAATGCAGGATGAAAACAACTGTGTTCCGACTATTATTACCACACCATACTAATTAAAGCACAGAATTGCTTATTGTCTCTCTATTTCCTATAGACAACTAAGTCATAGAATTTAAGAACCAATGTGAGATCAGAAGCAGTGGGCCATCATTCACATACAGTAATGGTACTTACGAAAATAATATTTTTGAAGAGGAATTGATCACATTCAGTTTCTCTCTCCACTGGTTTTACCTCACGTGACTTTCCATTACTAACATTTACCGCTTCACATGGCTATTTCTCAGCAACCTCACTAGCAGCTCTTACTTCACCTGTGAAAGAGGACATCTCTGCTGTGCTTTCGGGCACATGCGTGTGGGCCTGCTATCTGACTCTGCGCCTGCAAAGAACAAGAGGCTGTAAATCAGCAAGTGTTCCTGCTTCCAGAAGAAGAAATCAGAAGAGCCCCTTCTAGAAAATGGACGAGAATCAGCAGAAAAGTGGCCTGAGGGTAACCACTCCCTGTGGTCTGTGACTCAACTGACCTATCTGAACTTAACCTTAATGAACTTTGTGGGTTCACACAGCACCTGAAAACCACAAATAGGTCTGGGGTTCAGCAATGACAAGTGCTGAACTACCCTACATCCACCCAATCCAGAACTGACAAGTCAAAGACATGTTCGAACTGATCAGTCTCTTTCCCTAAGTCTTTGTAACTCATACCCTTGTCTTGGTTGGGGAGATGGTATTCTCCAGATTGTTTTCCTGAGTGTACACTCATTTATAAGCCAATTCACAATTCTCTTTTACTTATTCTCTAGCATTCTGAAGGCCCAGTCTGCAGATCCTCACTCCTGTGTGTTGAATAACTTTTCCCTATTTTGGCCAGCAGCAAAATCAGCTTAACACTCTGTCTTTCTTCTGCTTTCTCATCTTGCCAAGTGTTAATTTTTTTGGTTATTGCCCAAAGGGTTGTAAGTAACTATTGCAATTCAGGCTAACCTAATAGGTCAAGAGGCTAAATTCTGGAGATAACTCAGAGCTTTGGTACAGGTGTGTGGTTTAGCAACTTCAGAACACACACTAACTAGTCAGGCCATTTGAGCTGAGAGCAGGGCCTGCACACACCCTTGGATAGCAGAAGGAAGCATTTCCTAGTCCATAGTTGAAATTATTTGCAATAGTCACTGTTCAAACACGGCTGAAAATTGTAGCAACCTTGCAGCCCATTCCCCCCAATTCCTTTGTTGTGAGTCCTCTTACTCATGTTAGCAAGTTAGAACTAGGCAACAGGAATAATAAGGCAGTAACCAATGCTCCTGGCATTCCTCCCTTCAGATACATTGGAGGCATCATCTTAATTTAAAAACAAATTAAACCAGTATGATCATAAGCTACAAAATGTGTCACACTGTTTACAAATCTCTGTTCAAAGAATACTTTGGAACATATTTATGAATACATCTCTTTATCACAGAACTATTGTTTTAATATACTTTTTCCCTATGTACAAATAATATATGAGGAATGACAAAAGCATAATATGGTAGATACCTGAGTCATAGTTTTAATGTCTCATTTAAAAAGTGGCAAGTTAAAGGACAAAATGATTATACATTCATAAGAGCCTTTCATTGGCATTATAGACCTGAATTACTAGCGTTTCTAATACAGTAGTTATTTTAAGACTATGAGATCATGCTAATTAATATAATCATATAAAATTATTATTATTACTGGCAATACTACTAATGAATGATCCGAACTGTAACTAAACTATAGTTTCAGCATCTGACCTATTTTTTTATTACTGTATGTGATTCTCATACCAATTTTAAGCAGTAGAGATTTGATTTTGTTGTCTTTTTCTATATGAAAGACTTAGATTGTTAGCAAAAACAATAAAAAGTTTCCTACTTAACAGAATTTTAATTATATAAACACTTTATTAATCACTTTAACAATTTTCTTTTTCTCTTTATCAACCAAGTTCAAATCCTGCTTTTAAAAGTTTTAAAAATATTTTGGGAGTAAATAATCTATTTCTTTTTCGTAAGGAGCAAAACATTCAAAGTCAGATACTAAGTGCAGAAATAAAATTATTTTTTTAAACACCATAATCCAAAACACTAATTTGAAAAGACCTATGTTCATTACAGCAAACTTCAAGATATGGAAGCAACCTGGGTGTCCATCATTAGACGAATGGGTAAAGAAGAGGTGGTACATATGAGCAATGGAACATTACTCAGCCACAAAAAAATAAAAATAAAATCTTGCCATCTGAAGCAACATGGATGGATGTAGACGGTATTACGCTAAGTGAAATAAGTCAAACAGAGAAAGACAAATACCATGTAATTTCACTGGTATGTGGAATCTAAAAAACAAAAATGAATAAACAAAACAGAAACAAACTCAGACACAGAGAACATTTTGATGGTTGCCAGATGAGAGGAGCATTGAGGGGATGTATGGAAGTGGGGAACGGATTAAGGAGTACAAATTCGTAGGTACAAAATAGTCCCAAGGATGTAAAGTACAGCATAAGTAATATAGTCAATATTATTGTAATAACTACGTATGGTATCAGATGAGTACTAGATTTACCAGGGGATCATTTCATAAGTTATATAAATATCAGTCACTATGTTGTACTTCTGAAACTAATATAATATCATATGCCAACTGTAATTGAAAAATTAAAAAATACATATTAAAATAATTAAAAATAAAATTTTTGAAAACATTTTAGGAGAATATTCTATTTCCCCTTTTCTTAGGAAGAAAAGATATTCAATGACAAATGCTAAGTGCAAAAATAAAATTACTATTTCAAACACGGTAATCTATAAACTATGCAGCCCTTTTCCTTTGCTATAGGTCAAAATTAAACACAACTTTGGAAAAGAAGGAAAATACTGAGTCAGATAAATTTTGTGAAGGGTAACAGCATAAAAACTAGAAATTTCATTCATTATTATATTTACAATTTTTTTGTAAATGTACCTTATAATGCATGTATAAACATAGACAGTCTAAATCAACAATCATTAAAACTGTTTTATTCCATTCCCGCTTTTTAATAGTTAAAGAAGCACAGTAAATGGCACATTGGAGAATGCGTAGGGCCAGAAGATGAGTCCCCTAACAGAAATCTTTATTGAATACTGAAGCTCTATTCATGATAATTTAAGTTAAATAGAAACCAGCAACATTAAAGAGATGGTAACATTAGAGAAAGTCCATGTTCAAAATTTTATTTTGAATGGTTTACATAGTTGTGGCTAAAGGATTAAAAAAAATGTTTCCTGCTAATTTTGTCCCTTGCTAACTTTCTAAATTCTGAGATATGCTTTCACTATTTTCCCCAAATATTCTTTTGTGATATCTGTCATTTCTTGACATTTAATAGGTCACATTTAAAATGCTTTATAGGGGAAGCCGGGATGGCTCAGTGGGTTAAGCGCTCACTTTGCAGCGCCGGGGACCAGGGATCGAATCCCGGCCCCAGCCCGTGCGGAACCATATGCTGAGCTGGGAGCTCCCCTAGTTCAGTTCTCTCTCTGTCTCTGTCTCTGTATCTCTCTCTCTCTCTGTAAAAAATTAAAATAAATAAATATTAAAATGCTTTATAAAAATCTGGATGGCAGTGGGGCAAGAGGAAGAGGAAAGTAGCACTGGGTTAAAATGTTATTCTCCTATTTCAGAGGCCATTTGATGTAAAATATAAATAATTCCCTCCAAGCAAAATCTTCAAAGAAACCTCTATCCATGAGAGTAAGAAAGCTCTATGTCAGCATTATCCACTAGAAATGTACTGTGAACCATACATACAATTTTAAATGTTCTAATGGTCACATTAAAAGGTAACAAGAAATAAATGTATTAAATTTAATAGCATATTTTACTTAAACCAACGCATCCAACATATTATCATTTAAACTATGCACTCACTATAAAATTGTTAGAGAGATATTATACATTCTTTTTTCATAGTAAGCCTTTAAAATCAAGTACATATTTTATTATATATCTGCAGCGCATTGCAGCTCATGTTGGCCATCTTCCACATCATGCTAGCCATCTGCCAAGTGTCCAGTAGCCACCTGTGGATAGTGACTCCCACACTGGACAGTATAGCTCTAGACAACTAGTTGGTATAAATCATGAGCTTTCCAGAGCTAGTCAAGACCCTTTTGTATTGTGCACTCACGTCCTCTCCTTCACCATTGATTCCTAAAGGGGTTGGTGAAAAACCTTTACTCTTAATTTTCATCAACTAGTTGTTAGTTAGACGTTAAATGGAAAAACCAATGTTAGAGAAATTAAGGTGCTTGTATGGAACATCTCCAGGCTAGATTTCCTTTACCTGGCCCCAGCTGGAGAATCTTACCTGGGAGCCTTTTCTCAACACTTGCTCTCAAATCTCACGTACCCTCTGTGTTTACATCTCTCCTGATGTGTTATTTCATCATCTTTATAACCCTAGCCCCCAAAACATAGCTACCTCTTGACAGGTGCCTGTAAAGTGCCTGTTATGCTGCTTTGAGCTCATCAGAATCTCTAGTTCTAAGTGCAAGAGGCCAGACGTGGTGTCCCTTGAATAAAGATAAACTTCATTCTAAAGATTTAATGTTCTTACCCTACTCATAACTAATTGGCAGGGATACTGGGTTTTCAAGAAGATGTTCTACATCAAGTTCTCCATTTCATTCTGGAAGCTCTAGTTATATAGTCATATTCAGTGAAAATTAAATCTTACCTCCTAAAGAGTTCAAATTTACTTTACCATTAAAGCATTCTTTTACTATCACAACTGTGTACTCAAAATGATATCTGATGGGTATGAGAAAATGGTGTTAATTATCATTATTTATCAATGTTACATTATTCCATAAAAAAATTACAGCATGAGTAAGATTTTTCAATGAGAGAGCAACATGTGACTTCATGTCTTCATCTGAAGGACACATATAGAGCTGGAAACAAATCTGTTTTTATATTTCAATGTTTGTCTCTGACATGTCTGTCTTGGAGTCATCAATGAATTTTTAGGGTGCAGAGGTCACCCAAAGAAGTACTTACAAATAAAAGCCAATCAGTGTGAGCTTAGGCAAGTTATTCAAGCTCTTTAAGCCTCCATTTTCCTTATCTATAAATTGAAGAATAATGCTTAACTCATAGGATTATTGTGGGAGGCTAAACTATAGACAAAGCATAGCTCATTCTCAGTAAGAGAAGGGGAACCTGGTACATGTTTAAGACATGTAGTTATTCATATAAACTTGCTTGATCTTTAAAAAATGAGGTCAAACACAGAGTAGGGTAAAGTAAATAATGTACAAGTATGTGTCCTTTCCTAAAACTGGAAAAAATGTGAATCATACTGATGACTGCTGACTTTCCCAGAATAAACACAATTTGAGACATATTGTTGCTCTAAAAAGAGGTGATGATTCTACATCCTGCCAAGTCATTGGGTATAGATGACTTAGGGGCCCATGTTCTTTGAAACACCCTCATTTCCTGTCCAAGGTGTCTCTGGTCCTTTTTGGTTGGTGACATCTAGGTGGACACAGAGAGATGGCACCATCCCGTGGTTAGAAAACAGAATATAGAGTCTCAATGACTAGTGCTCCATTCCTGACACGCATTCTCAGAATCACCATCCCAACATCATTTGGAATCTGGAGACTAAACTCCTTCCACCTTTTTATGCTCTTTAGAACGGACACAGTAGCTCAAAGGCTTGGGAACCTAACAGGAGTATTATTGGTAGCACTGTATTAGTGTCTGTATGCTTTTATTAGATGGTACCTTAACAATCACAATAATGGCCTCACTGTAATGAATAACTGGGAAGAAAGGTTAGGTGAGTTATAGAAAAGTTTCAGAGAGTAAAATGAGCTTCTTAGTGAGACAGGAACCTAAGCTAACCACTTACCGGGTTGGATCCCTATCTCTGTATCTGTTTCAACAAAGTGCAATCACAACCTATTGATTTATTTGTTCTTTTATATAAATTTTAAGAGCCTTCACCTTCATAAGTGCATCATTAGTTTTCTTAGCAAGTCCTTTTTTTTGCATATAATGCAATAGTAATCTGCAAGTCAATCCAACACAAGTTATCACATTCACCAAATTACTAAGAGGCAGGCACATTTCTAAACTCATTTAGTAGCTTGACCTATTCATGTCTATAACTACCACTGTAAAGGCAATGTGGTCTCTCAAACAGAGAAGTCCACATTATTAAAAAAGTATCATTGGAGTCAGAAATGCTGGTGCTAAATTCTCACACTGCCTCTTTAAATCCAGTGAGCTTCAGTTTCTGCATATGTACCCATGTACCCATGTAACTACATATGTAATATTTCTCTATTTGCCTCAAATAAGTTTTAGGAGAACCACACGAGAAACTGTTATGCATCCTACAGACAGAAAAGAATTTTTGTTTTGTTTTTTACATTTTATTTAAACACAAAATGACATACCGATATATTTGGGTAGATGAACCAATGATTCCTACAAAATATTAATCTCTACTTATTTCAAAAGTAAGGGTTAATGAGTCCACTTAAAAAATATATCCTGTTTTTAAATATTTTGCCATTTTTTAAAAATCATTTCTATGAACTGTCCCAATTTCCTTTGCATGGAAATTACTCAATGGAAGTAGGTAGTGCAAACATTATTATTTTCATTCTTCAGATGTCAAAGCTGAGACAAAGAAAGCAACTTAATCATCTTAGCTTAGATTTCCATTAAACAACAACAAAATCAACCTTGTAAGAAATTTCCACTCTAGCACTCATTTTCTGCTATCATAATTTTTCCAGGGTCAGATTCTTATAGCAATTTTCTAAGTTCATAATTACCTTAGTTGCACGCACAATTTGGGTAGTTAAGTAATTACTTGATTTGCACATGCAAATACTGCAATCATTGGCATATAAAAATAATGTCCTTTAAACATTTGGGCTCAATGGAGGACAAATGGTCAGGAAAATAAAAATTCTTGTGGTTTCCAGAATGGGTAACTATGAACAGAAAACATTAGAAGCCATTCTCAGATGTTTAGAAAATGGGTTCACTTTAACCTAGAGACAAGAAGCAATATTGTGACATTCTAACTTAAAACTGTTCATCTCTATTCCAAGAGGATCTCCAGGTACCAATAAGCTATTTGGAACCATAAAAAAAGGAAGAGAGAGAGAGAAAAAAGAAAAATTTGAACTTAGATCAGAACACTTGATGTCAAATATAGCCCCATCATTAGAGGAATATATCTGGGCAAATCCCTTAATCCCTAAACCTTCTCATACTAATCTCTAAAATGTGTTTAATAATATCAACTATATAGGGTTGAAAAGAAAAATACATAAGATAATTACATAAAAGTACTTCATAAACTCTGAAACCCTGTACAAATAAAACAGATTATTACCAGGTTTGAAATGTATATGATGCTATCAAATATCCCAATAGAGCAGACAAACACCAAGTTTTTTGGTTGAACAAGCTGTCTCTAAGGAAGCTTAGTAATTTTAGCACATTTCCCCCTTACACTGAAAAAGAGTATAGCATGAAAGGGTTGTGTGCTTCCTTTTATACCCAGAGTTGATGTGGCTTTTATGTTAGTCCTATATCTAGTTTTTGATCCCATAATTGAGAGTGGATGACAGAGAAGCTGGCAAGAATTTCAAGGAGAGCAAAAATAAATGTCTGTGATGTTAGAAACTACGCCCTCTAATGAAAACTAGGGGGACAAGACATTTTTTTCACTAGCTCAATAAATTCAGGAGAATTGTGGGCCTGCTGTAGTTTTTAAGGAATATGAAATATTGCTTTCCATATGAGGCTGAAGATAGAGCATTAGCTGAAAACGTAGCCAGAGAAATGTATGTACAATATTGTGCACAGTGGTCTAAAGCTACAAAGCATCAGAAAATGTTTTCATTAGAGCGTGTGCATTGCCTTCTTGGGGATGATTAACAGAAACATGTATTTTCAGGTTTTGATATGGCCGATCTATGAGGAAGCTAGAAACTGAACCGAGGGGACAAACTGAAAGATTTTGCAAGAGATGGGATTTTGGAATTGTAACACTCCGTCTGCCTTTGTTCACAAAGAAAAACCACATCGATGAAAATGTGCAACCTCTCCTTTCCAAATTTCTCTTTCTAACTCAGAAAGCAAGGGGATTCCATGGAAAAGGAGTAGCTTTGGAGACAGAAAAATTGTTATCCCTTTATGCCATTACCAGATGGGTGCATGCATGCATCTCACAAGACATTAACACACAACCCCTTTAATTGTTTAATTTGAAAATGTCTAAGACATTTTCACCAAGACCCAGTTTCCTTCTGTGTCTCAGATCCATCCAGATTGGCAGGATGGCCACAGAAGCTTCAATCCCTCATTCCTGACTCAGGGGACAGAGGAGGAGACACCTGAGTCTGTTCAACTTTCCATAAAAACATATATTTTATTTACTTGATTCTAATTGCACCCAAATGTAATCACAACATCCAGGGCAGCTGAGGGACTTGGACCCTGTCAAAACACATGATCTAAATTTTGGATGAAGGATGGTATTCCAGAGGAATGCAGAATATGTTTTTTCAGAAATTGAGGAAGAAGACCCTGGTGGCAGAAACAGTAGGTACCCACTGCCAGGGATTTAGAGATAAACCTATCTAGGAGCACGATAGTGAATGGGAGGACTCCTTTGATAAGTTTTCCAAAGTCATGGTTCCAACGTTCCTATCTTCACTTTTATCTTAGCAGCTGCATGCCCTTGTGGAAGTTGCTGACCTCTTTATGCCCTAGGAATCTCAGTAGTGAAAAAGGACTAGTAAGACTTATGCTGAGGGTCATGGTAAATCATGAAGCTAAGTATGTGAGAAGCTCCTGTAACAAGGCATGCCATATAGTGGATACGTCATAAATGATCATAATTATTCTGCATAGTTTGGTCTAGGTCTTATCATCTATTTACTGAGGCTTCCTCTCTTGCCCTCAACACCACATTCTACCCAAATGTCAGTATTCAAGGTGGCCCTAATCTGACATTCAAGATTTGGAAGAAGTCAACAGTCCAAACAGAGTTAGAGACACAGTACCCCAGTTTGTGAATCCCTGGATGGGACACCACAGTGCAAATACTAAGAAGAGAAGGGCTGTCTGCACAGAACACATCCTCAGCACTCTTGCTGTTGACAATTTCTCTGAAGTGCTGAAATGCACATGAGAAATTCAGAGAAAATAAAAGCAGATTTATGAAATGTAAACTCTGTAGGGGGAAGTTGGCTCACTAAAAACGAGCTGTATTTTATTTATCAGCATATGACCAGCTGCAACAGGTCGGCCTGAAACCTCTTGCTACTTGACCTCATCAGCAACCATGCCACAATAGGTCATCGTTGCTTAATTAGACAAGGGAGTTTTCAAATGTAATCTCTTTGCACTCAGCAGGCCCTGGGTCAAACAGAATCTGACTAACCTGCAGCTTGTGTTTACACAGCTTCTAACAGTTCAAAAAGCCAAGGGAAGATCAGAAGCTTATCTTCCAGCCAACAGGGGAGGGAAGGTAAGTGGAATTTGACAGAAGGTTGTAATCATCTACACTAGGGGCTGAGGGGAAGGCCTGCTCATCTGTTTTTAAGCATGTTGGGACAAGATGTTACATTTCTAGAAACCCGGATGCAGAAAAAAGGTGGGCAGATGCCATTCTTGTGGTTTAATTAAGAAGGAAAGTAACGATCTAACGTAAGTCCAGCTGGGTCTCCTCTCTGGAGACAAACGAGGAGAGGCGGGGAGGCTAGTGGCCAGGATGAGCACAGTGGAATGTGCTGGGCAGCGCGTGGCAGCTGCTCATGGTGAATCCTATTCTAGCTCATGGCCATGTGGAAAATTACCTCCAAATAACAGATCACGAAAGAGCAACTCCGTCAAGCCCTATAATTTACTCCCAAGAGGAAATTCTTCATTCATCAAGTGTACAGGAGGCTAAATTAGTTCTATCCCCACGTGGGTCCTGGTTGGCAATTTTATGTGAGGGTAAACCCTACCTTGGGGAGGAGTCAGGCCAGAAAGGATGGCAGTCAAGGCCGGCCTGCGGCCCAGCTGAGGCAGACCACGTATTGTGCCATGGATTGGGGACAGCTCCTGGGGAATATAATTGGGACTCAGTCCCTGTCACTAGATTTCTTTTTTCTTTCTCAAATACACATTTTTCAGGGTTTGTGAGGAATGAGTGATCCTGCTTCATCTCAGCTGGAGCGTTCTTTACCAGGATATGGAGTAGAAGTGAGCGGTGGAATTGAAGCCAAATACAGCCTTTAAAAAAATGCTTCGTTTTCATTCTTAGTTATTAGAGCAATGTACAAAATAATTATAAATACTCATATATTATATACAGATTGTTTTTGTTCTTAGTTGTTGGTTTGTCTTTGCTTTTGCTTTTGTTCTGGAGCCCAACTCCACTGTTGGTGCTCATTAAAAGCAAAACAAAACAAAAACACCTCAGAAGACATTTAAAAGATAGATTATGTTTGTGAGGACATCTCTTTTTCTTCAGCCAAATCTTTATTTTTATGGACTTCTTTTTTTCTTTTAATTGAGAGGTGGCTGAATTCCTCAGCTGTGCCAACCATTTCAAGGAGTCTATAAATAAGCCCAAGTTTTCTTTGTGCCTAATCAACAGGTTGCCTAAAACAAGATACTTTTTTACCTTCCCTACATTTTAAGAATGATGTTGCTAAAATAGGGCTACATTCTGAAGTTAAAAATCTTCTTTCTCTTCTTAGAAATCTGATTCACAGCCTCCATCTAGGAATCTGAATAAAATGGCATCCCTTTCCTCTTGCTATCTTTTCAGTAATCTCAAAAATGCTAACCTTATTTGCATTTGTGATGTCACTTTGTAGATTTTACGAGTAGCCCTGCTCTCTGCCAATTCAAGTCTGCTTTGTGAATTCACTAAGGCAGGACATGTTTGAAAAGAAGGTTTACTAATTTGGGGAGAAAATGATTCTGCAGAAATAGAACATAGATGCTTTCACAAACAGTAAAACAGCAATTCCAAAGTAAAATTAGAATTAAAGTACTACATTTTATATATATCGCTAAGTTCAAATAAGACTATGCAAATAGAGTTGGTTGATTTGTTCAATTTTGTCAACCCATTTATTTCCTGTTTTCTGTTCCCTGGTGCCCATAAAGACTAATGCTGGCACTACATCTCTAAATTTAAACTCATAGAATGTAAAAATGGGTTGGCTATTCGAAGTAAGAATTCTCTGCTCTGCAAGAAAAAATTCTCACAAACAAAATTCTTTAAAATACAGTATGTTGAAGAAACGCCTTAAAATGATTGACGTGCATTTATTATCAACTGGGCAGACTAATAAAAGTAGTTTAATATATACACTTTCATTCAAGGTGTTCATATCAAATGAGGTATTCCTATAACCAAAGATTTACCTGCCTTCTTCATTTCAATTGTTTTCCCTTGGGGGGAATGGGCAAGAAGAGGACTCAGAACTCATGACAAAGCACGCATGATCAGAAGAGTAGAAAAGTGGATAAAGCTGAATTCGTTACTTAGTTGCCTAGGGGCCCTGAGCTTAGTAAGTATTTGACAATTCACCATTTAAAGGGCACCTGGCAGCAGGGCTGCTGGCTACATCTGTGAAATAAGGCAAGAATCAGAAGGTTTGTACTCCTGCGATCATTCAAAGTCAAGAAAACTATTAGAGCATCATCACTGAGTGGCCTTGACTCTCATTTGTAGAGACAGCAAATCTCAGGCAGACAGGGCTGGGGACAGTGTGGAGAAATAGATTCTTAATGTGTGAAATGGACGGTGAGAGTCAAGAGAGAGCCGGAGTCTTTGTCTTTCTCTCACTAGTGCGTCATCCATTTCTCAAGTCGGACATTTGACCCTGGAAAAAATCTCTACATGGTGTTACGTTTTTGGCAAGAGGTCTTCTCTAAGAAAAAGTCAGTGGAGGAAGAAATGAAAGATACAGAAGCGCAGTATCTTCAAACTCAGAGAAACTTGTGGATAAGGAAGAAAGTCAAAGCTGTCTCCATATCATTCCAGTGTATACTTTCATTCATTTCACAAGTAATTTGTTCATAATACACTAGAGAATAAGATCGATAAAGTGCCAGGAATTTGAAGTGGGCTGGAATGTTTGTCAGGATGGTGGGGCACAGACAATAAACAAGAAAATAAATAAGCCAACAAGATTAAATCATAGAGTGATATGCACACTGGAACACAGTGATGGGCCAGAAAGTGACTTAGTGACTGCTACAGATGGGTGCGTGGTCATGGAAGGCCTCTCTTAGGAGGTGACATCATAGCTGAGACCTGAATGACAAGGTGTGAGCCATGTGAAGATATGGGGTAAGAAAGTGGCCAGAGGAAATAGCAAATGCCGAGGCCTAAATGCAGGAATTAGCCTGGTCTCTTCTGGGGATAGAGAGTGAACTAGTGTGGCTTGCACCTTGTGAAGAAGGAGAAATGGTAAAAGATATAAGCAAGGGCCAAAGCATGAGCAGCTCCCCGGCCTAGGGAACAAACTGGCTTTCATTCTAAGTGTCATGGCAAAGTGCTGGAGGTTTTCATTTGGGAAATGACGCGATCTGATTGAGAATTTGGGGAAACTCACTTTGGCTGCTATGCTATACTGAAGCGGGGACATGATGAAGAGAGAGGAGGCCATCACAGTGTTCCAGGTAAGGAAAAAATGGTGCTTGTACTGGAACCACAACAGTGAAAATGTGAGTCAATCTATGTAAGATTATTCTAGTAACAGAGTCGCTTTTTGTTGATAAGCAGAATGTCATACATAAGGGGAAGGGGCACTCAAAGTTTTCTGGTTTGAGAAGGACTATTTGGTTCCTTTCTACCTAATTTATTCTACCGATTCTATCCCCTGAAAGAAGAAAAGTGAACAAAATTACATTCATTGTCTTTCTCTTAGTGCTTACCAGTTTATATTTCACCAGAATTTTACATCCTACAACAGATTTTCAAACAAGAACAGTGTGTTTCTCATAGGACAGTAAAAAATTGTGATTCATGTGGCTGCTTAAAACTTTCAAATAAAACTTGACAGTCATCACAAGACACGAGCAATTTCATCTCCCAGTACCTTCCTTTAAATGACATCATATTGAGCAAAAAGAAAACCAACATGATGCTCACTCTGGCCATAAATTGTGGAAATTGGAAAATGGGTTTTCATGTCCGGCTGATAGCAGTAAGCATAGAGGACATAACTGTGCGAACCACCAGTGTGAGAGCAGAGCATGCGCAGCGTGGGCGTGTGGGTCCGTGAGCCCTCCTCCTCCTCATGGCTTTTGTGGGTGGGAAAGTGCTCTGCCACCTTTTGAACTACACAGATGTGTCCAAGGTGCTTTATTTGTTGCCTGGTCACGTGGCAAGCTCCCTAGAATAGAAACATAATGTGAACCACATATGTCAATTTACATTTTCTAGTCATCATCAAAAGTAAAAGAAATAAAATTAATTTTAATAAAATATTATCTTTAACCCAATGTATCTGAAATATAATTATTTCAACACGTGATCGATGTGAAAACCGTTGAGGACACAATTTTACATTGTTTTTTTCCATACTAAAATTTTGAAATTTAATGTATAAAAATTATCTCAATTGAACTACTCATATTTCAGGTGTTCACTAGCTAGTGATTTATACATCATAGCTCTATAGCAACAATATCCTTAAACCAAACAAAAAACTGAAGTAATGTCATAGACACAACCCAATGGTAGTTCACAGTCAGCTACTAACTGACCAAAAGATCTTCAATAATGAAACATAAGAACGGGAGCCTTGACCTCTGAGTAAAAAACAACCACATTTTAATAACTCATGCCCTCATTTGGACTGATTTTTGCAGCTTCAACTTTTTGCTCTCCTCTTACACTTAGAACCAAAAGGAAAGATACAGAAACAAAACAAAACAAATGAAAAGCTGGTGTTTTTCATTTTACCTCTTTTAAAGGATGAAGCTGCAATGGGATGATAAAATGATCCCTAAACTATTTGTCAGAACTCCTGAGTGTCTAAATCAGGACTTTTCTTTCCATGTTTAAATGAGTATCACAAGTCTGCCTCAGGAAAGAGAATCCGATGACAAGATTGCACCTGAATGTCCATGGAGGCATGTTGGTATTACCAAGCTGCCAGTAAGAGAATCATGACCATGAGGGTCAAATGTCCAGGTTGGCACCACAGTGAGGGCAGATGGCATGCAGCTAAACAGCACGTGCCTCCCCATACTGAGGCCCTAGTTCAGCACCACCAGCGTTGTTGTTACCTTGTGTGTCCTAGGACAGGCATGATGAGGCTTTGTGTACCTCTTGTCCAAGATGATGTGAATTGATGATACCAATTCTATTATTTTTCTGAATTCAAACTACACGTCATATTAACGCTTATAATTTATTGAAACAGTAGTAATTCTTGCTAACTATGGATAGATTTACCTAAGAAGAAAGCCCATGGAACCTTCTGAAGTAACTCACTCTGAAAAGACAGAGAGAATGGTGCCACAGGGTTAGAAACTTCCACAGAGTGCAGGAATAATTTATGGATCTCCTCAATGACAAATCAGAACTTTTAGATTGGACAGAAGTTTACCTTCCTATAGTGCGACCAGTGAAAATGCATTTTCTAGGAACGCAGATAAAAAGTTCACTATTTTTCCAAAACTTGGAAGACCTTTATGTGGTAATGAAGGACTGACAAGTCAGAAGCAAGTTTTTGGTATCCTCAGACAGGAAAGTAAATATAAACATTCACTTTTCTCAACCATCTGGCATTTTAGTAAATGAATGAATGAACGGATGAATGAATGAATACATATGTATATACTTACATACTTACATATATAGTCGTATCTAGAGAATACCTAGCCATGGTTTTTAGGAATGTTTACTTTACTGTAAATGCATTTGACAAGGAACTGGAGGTTTGCAGAAGAAAAGCCTAATCTGTTAGTTAATTTTCCTGGATGAGGAGATGACTCTATCCTCTCCCTTTCCTATGTAGCCACACTCACTGCATGCTTTTAAAGGCTATTCTTTAGATGGTTGTGTATGTGCTCGTGTTGGACGGGGTTGAAGATGTCCTCTGCCCACTTCCATTCCCAGGAAAGAAGCCACCAGGGCAGATGGCCACATGAGGCAGCATCAGGCAGACAGGCCCAGAAGCATATTCTGCCTTGATGCAAAGCTAAGGCAACGCCTCCACGCTTACCTTTCATTCATTCTGTGGGGATGGAAGGGTGCACACGACCATGGGCCCAGACAGTTCTATAGTCACTTTTCTAAATGCTAAGCTTAATAATTATTTTCATAAGAAAAAGCTTGATATAGCAAAGAATCATATTTTCAGTGAAGAAAGAAACCGAGTGAAGTAAAATGAGTTTGAACATATTGGCAAATTTTGTTTGGTTTCCACTACCTGGGGCAACATTCTACACTCTCCAAAATAATAAGCATGAAATAAAAAACATCTCTATTTACAACACACTTTGCAATGCATAACTAATAAGCAATTCCTAAGGGCACTGTGGAAACCATGATCTTGTATTGGGAGATTGCTCTGGGGAGGAGAAATTGCATTTTAACCAGAGGTAAAATGGAACTGATTTTATCCTTCCTCTCTTATTCTTTTCTTTCCTGGAATAATCATGGTAATAGCATCACTGATTCCCAGGCCCCAGGCTCAGAAGACCCTACTGATTGCCAATTGCAGGCCAGTTTCCCTCAATCTCTTCTAAATAAATGATCGTTCAGTCTCTACTCACTTGCCTTCACTACTTCTCAACATAGTTTTTCTTTTTTTTTTCAAGCAGAGCTCTATACATGGGAAGGTTTTTAAGTTATGTTGAGTCAAGTCATTTCAACTAATAACATCTGCTGGCCTTAGTTCTTAGTAAATCATATACAAAGATAATCTCTCAATCTGGATTCTGAAGACAGCTATAGCAGATATATCACATTTCCAGCACTTCAGAAAGATGCAATCTAAGGAGAAAGGCAGACTTAACAATTAGTGAAAAGTGAGCTACTGACAGTGGACAATGGCTTTGTGTACAACAGAATTAAGAACCCTCAAAAATGGGAAAGATAGGGAGGATTTCATAGGGAAGGACAAACCTAGATAAGCAGAAGTAAAACAGCCTTCCCGGACATAGCCGAAGGAAGAGCAGGAAGGTAAGACAATTAGCAGGGTTTGAGACAAAGGGCAGAGCAAACACAGAAGAACACACAGTAGACATCTGTGAAATGGATAACATGTTTTTCACTAGTGAAGCAATGTGCATGGCATTTGAAGTATCTGGCAGGTCTAAATCATTTCAGGGATGATGCTTCTTGAAAACTACAAATTAAATACAAGTATTGTACATTTAATTATGTTTTGTTTTATTTTCAATTTGCTTTATGCTTGCTTTGGACAGCTATATAGCACATATGTCAATTTATATCAAATGTCTATGTATATCTGCTAAACTTCAGCTTTTTTCCTTTTCTTATCCAAAGCATATATTTCGAGTGCATTTTACATTCTTTCTTCAATATCTGTCAGTAGTAGGACACCTAAATTCCTCATTGTGTTGTAAACTTTTGCAGAATCTTGTTCACATGCTCTGTGTGGGGCAAAAAGTTGCAATCAATCTGCTTTTGATTGAAAAGAAAGGCTTTGCTTTAGCCTCACACCCAATCTTCCTAAATGACAGCATCTAAGATAGCCACAAATATACAATATTAATGCATTTCTGCTGTTATGTGCAGAAAGATATTGAACATCTCTCTAAAAATTTACTTTTCAGCTTACTTTCCATCTCTCCATTCAAAATCAAATGTCAAGAACAAGGAGGATGGCAGAATAGAGAGGCTTACATTAAGGAAATAGTACAAAATTGAAAGAAAACCTTTATAGGATTTTTGGCAACTTGGGTATAATTGAGTAGGCCCAGGATTGCATAGGCCTAGACTTGAATTCCAGTTTTGCCATAATTTGGTCATGTGAACTTGAACAAACCACTCTGAGGACCTGCTTCCTGAGCTGTCACAGACACTTATGGTGAGGATTAAATACAACGTTTGTATTAGAAAAGTAATGCCTGTACATGGTAGTCATTCCAAGAAAACCTTAGTTCCTTTGCTCATGTGTTCGCTCACATATCTTCACTAATGAAAACAAAACAGACACCCAGTTCTCTGTAAATTCTTTTGCATCAAAACAATACTGAAGACGTACATTCCGAGTTCATGTGGGAACTGGAATAAATTGCAATGAATGTTTGCCACAGACTTTGCTTCTGACCTCTCAAATGACGAGACCATTTGAGCCAGCTTCAGTCTTTTGCAGCAGGGCTATCATATGTTTTGTTATAATGTTGATATTCTGGGCTGAGGATGAAATCCTGGGTGTCTTCTGAGGAAAATTTCAGGCAGCATATTAGAAATGGGCGACACCGGGATGCTGGGATAGCTCAACAGATTGAGCACGTGCCTTGAAACCACAAGGTCTGTGGATTGAACTCTGGGCTCAGCCCATGCAAACACATATGCTGAACTACAGTGCAACTGGTAATTGCCAGGATGGAGGAGAAGGTTCTCACGTCCTCTGGGAAGGCCACAAGTGAAGCCCCAAGTTCAGTTCCTGCCTTGCACTGTCCCACGTCACAGCCAATGATGTACAACTATGGAGACTGCTCAGGGCCCTCCCCTCTTCTCTCTCTGTTTCTCTCTCTCTCTCTCTCTCTCTCTCTCTCTCTCTCACCTTCTCTCAAACAATAAAATAATTCTTTTTAAAAATTCAATGTTCTTAAATTTATAAGAAACAAGAAAAGGCTGACACTGAGTCTGTCATGCAGAAGATGTTGACCATATTTCTACAGGAACATTGTAAAATATGGTTGCCTAGACTAGAGGCAAAGAATTTAATAATTCCTGAACAATTTCAATCACTTTTTGTCAGATTTGCCTCACAAATGCTAGCAAAAAACATTTTTTTCCTATATAAGATTCAGTGTTTCACTTACCATCCAATTCTAACTGTAATTTTATTCTTTTGTTTGTTATTCCAAAATTTTCAGAGACTTTGCGTCTCATAATCTCAAATCTGATCTGTCCACCAATTTCTCGTCTTTAAATTACATTAGTTATTCTTTTTTTTTTTTTTAAGTATTTCTTTTTTTTTTAATATATTTTTTTAATTTATTTATTTAGACAGAGAAAGAGAGAGATACAGAGACAGAGAGAGAACTGAACTGGGGGAGCTCCCAGTTCAGCATATGG
>PVKE010001179.1:69215-107762 GCA_004027555.1 Craseonycteris thonglongyai | reverse complement strand
TCTCTCTCTCTCTCTCTCTCTCTCTCTCTCTCTGTCAAAAACAATAAAAATAAATCTTTAAGAAATGTGGGGGAAGCCGGGATGGCTGAGTGGGTTGAGCGCTCACTTTGCAGCGCTGGGGACCGAGGATCGAGTCCCGGCCCCGGCCCGTGCGGACCCATGTGCTGAACTGGGAGCTCCCCCAGTTCAGTTCTCTCTCTGTCTCTGTATCTCTCTCTCTCTCTCTGTTAATAAACAATTAAAAATAAATAAATAAATATTTAAAAAAAAAAAAAGAAATGTGGTAGCCTTTTGAAAACTATGTGTAATAAAGCTTTAAAAAAATGCCAGTTAGTTTCTGTTTTTCTTAAGGGAAAAAAATGAAAACAACTGATAGTACTGATGTGGTTATTGTTCAGGCAATTCCCACCGGAACACGCTCACTGTTTCTGTCCAACTCCCGCAACACTGCGCCTGCATTACCCAGGGGACTGACACGAACGTGGCTCCCCCGCGTGACTGATCTGATGGGGAAGGGGAGCGTCAGGTGTCTTAGATCCCGCATGTGTTTGTCATCATGGAGGACCAGCCTTTGTGGCTGAGGGAAAGGTGTGTCATGACTGCTCCAGTCCTTGAACAATCAGTTCCAGAGCAGAAGGGGCCATTTTTCTTATAAGTTCTGGCGATCAGACTTAATAAGGATCAGTCATTCTTCTACTTGCCTGTGTCGGCGTTGTCCACCGAGACCACGGAGCTGTGAGTCCATGGAATTTATAATCGAAAGAAGTCGCCCCTGCCAGCACTTCTGGCAGGGAGGAGAAGGAGAGACAAACCATTCTGCCAACGCTTTCTCCCACACCGTGTTAGACGCGGTGGTTTTCTCTTTTTCAAAAGAATTGCAAGGAAAGATGAACTATCTGCAGATTGATCAGACTCACTAAAGAACAAAACCCCAAATTTGTCAGTCTACAGTGGAGACAAAGAAGCTATTCTTATTCCGGGTCAGGAAATGGTAAAAGGTGTGACTTTCCTAAGCTCCCTGCCCTTATCAATGGCAGCAGAAAGCTAAACATTAGCCTTCTCCTTAATGGGTTTTCCGCAACTCAAACACCAACGTAGGTCAATTTTCAATGTCAGCTGCTCAACCGCCCACGCCTTTCCATCTCTCCCAAGAACTCTGATGAAGACCAAACAGGACTTCTCCCTCCTTATCGGGGCGTCTCACCCCCCACCACCCCCCAGGCTGGCCCTGTGTGGGTTGGGGGTTGACTGCCAACCAGTTCTCCCATCTCAGGTCTGTAGGCATTAAGAGTGTTTTCTGCCCAATCTCAGCAACTTGTCAGATTGATAATGAAATAAGTCATGTTAATCCTAAAAGAAGAGAGTGTGCTTTCCACACCCAGCGGCTCTCATACATGGTTGTGAAGGTGGAAAAGGCAGTCTGAGAGGTGCTGTTAAGATGCTAGACTGGGGAAGCCGGGATGGCTCAGTGGGTTAAGCGCTCACTTTGCAGCCCCGGGGACCGAGGATCGAATCCCAGCCCCGGCCCGTGCGGACCCATGTGCTGAACTTGGGAGCTCCCCCAGTTCAGTTCTGACGGGGGTGAGACCCCGGCCCAGTTCCTGCCCTGTGCAGCGTCATGCCCACCTGTGGAATGAAACTGTGAAAAAACCAATGATGTACAACTATGGAGACTGTTCTAGGCCCTCCCCCTTCTCTCTGTCTCTGTATCTCTCTCTCTGTCAAAAACAATAAAAATAAATAAAATAAAATAAAAATAAAAAAAAGATACTGGACTGTTCGTAGCATTTCAAATGCTTTTGGGACAATGTGAAAGACCTTGGTTCCCAAAAGCTTGGCTGGCCCACTGGCCGTCCCCAGGCCTGGCCTCAGGCCTCGCCCCAGCCTCCTTCTGCTGCAGTGGGACATGCTCGCTCCCCACACCCCACCCCCATTCCCTGCCACCCCCCACCGCCACCCATCCTAGTTGGGTCCTGGCCTTAGGCCCGTGCCCTGCACGGAAGAGCGTGGCTTCTTAAGCGGCTCCTTCTGCCAGCCCACTTCTGAAAACGGGCTTCTCCGTGATGCTATTCTTCTGCAGTGTCCAGGCCAGGATGCTAGGCTGCGGCCTTGCCCCCTGGGTGGGTGCCTCTATGCTGGGGAACTTCCCAGCATATCCTCAGGGGACCTGGCCTCTTTCCCCGCCCCCGCCCCCCTCTGTCTAGGCCTGGCGTTTGCTTCCCGATCTGTGGCCTGTGCGCCTGTGGCCTGCTCCCAGCCCAGCTATCCACCTCGTTGGGTCCCGGACTCTCTGATCCTCCCAGGTCCCAGGCCAGCACTCCCCAGCACTCCCCAGCAGTCAGCCCGGCCCCTCAATGCTGGTTTGGACATATACCACCACCCCCACCACCCCTCCCGGCTCTGTGCACAGTGTGTGCTGCTTCCCGAACGGCCTGGTCTCCAGGCCAGGAGCCCGTGCGCCCTTCATCACCTGCCACACCCGGGGCACAGGGCTCAGGCCTCCTGCCCTGCCCACTGCAGGTCAGGTCAGGGCTCAGGACTCAACCAGAGCTGGAGGGCTGCTGAGCTAGGGGGCACTTCCAAGGTGCTCCACCCTTTGCCTCCATGGGCTGGGATTTCCCAGGAGAAGGGACCTCCCCCTTTTCCCTCAAACGAGCCCAATGCTGTGCCCCGGAGAAGATCCGTGTTCTCACCGACGGCTGCTGCTCCAGGGCTGACCTCGGGGGCACGGGGCTCTTGCCTGCTGACCAGCCAGGTGTTCGGAGGCCACATTGAGGTTCAGAAGGTGCCCCGACGTCCTTTACAAGTTGGGGTAGGAGCCAGGGGCCAGCAGCATCATGTGTGAACACGGCAGGTCCTCCCTCAGAGCTGGCTGAATGCAGACGTGGCCAAGGGATCGAAGAAGAGAAGGGGGAGAGGAGACAGACACCTCCCCCTCCCCGGCCCCCCTGAGCAGAGCTGAGGTCCTCCCGGAAGCAAGCCCGCCTCTGACTGAGGGCACGAGGGGACAATGCAGAGGGCCGGGGGATGCCTGGGGGCTTTGGCCCGTGTCCCTCCATAACCCCACCACCACCTTGATCTCCCGCCCCTTCTCAGGAGTCCCTCGCTCTTTCTAAGGGGTGCCTCTGAATCCCCAGAGCCACAGAAGTCAGTGGGGCAAGGGGGGGTCTCCCCTAGCGGGGGGTGCATGAATTTTCTAGGGCTGGAGGACCTAGTGTCATAAATCCGGTGGCTTCAACCACAGAAATGTGTTTTCTCGCAGTGAGTTAAGGCGTCAGCAGCACTGTTTTCTTCTGAGCCCTCTCTCCTGGGCTGTCTTTTCTGTCTTGACACCCTCTAGACATGTGTGTGTCCCCTGTTTATAAGGACCTCAGTCGTTGGATTTGGGGCCCACCTCATCTTAACTAATGACATCCTCAATGACTACACTGTTTCCAAAGGTCACATCCTGAGGTCCTGGGGGTTAGGACTTCAACATACAAAGGTGGGAGAGGGACACCCTTCAACCCATACCGGGGGGGCCTTGAGGGTCTTTGACAGTAGACATCACAACGGGAGGGGACATGTGTTCTGGTGATAGCTGCTCACCACCACACTGAGCTTGTCACCTTATTTATTCTTTGTCTTAAAGAGATTCGTGTTTAATGTGAGGGAGAATGACATCTTTCCCAAGAGCTGAAATCGCCTCTCCTGATGCCGTGTCTTCCACGGGACTGTGGCCACCGTGAGGCCGGTCACTGGGCCCCCGGGGCGGCTCCCACAGCAGGTTCCCAGATCAGAGGCAAGGGAGGCAGGCTGTCCCAAGGACACACGAGCCTGCTCCAGACCCCCAAGCGTTCCAGAGGAGAGAGCACGTTCTCCAGGGAGGCGAGACTGCCGCTGAGCCAGTGGTGGGAAGGACTGCGTTCGGGCGTGGGGCAGGGAGGAGGGACGGAGGGCGGGCTGGGGTGTGTTCAGGAGGATGAGGGGCTGGGTTGGCAGAAGCAGAGGAACCTTGGGCGCTGAGATCCCATTAGGGAGGCCCTGGCTGCCCTGCTAAGAGGCCAGTGTCATTCTAGAGTCAACCCAGCGCCATCGGGGTTTTGCGAGGCGAGGTGTGCGTGTGAAAGTGAGGTTTTCCGATGACTCACCCACGTCAGCATGGCACAGGCGGATCAGGGTGATGAGAGATGGGCAGGGCAGCCAGGACAGGGAGGGGACACGGTGGAGGCCTGGCCACCCCGCACAGAGCCATCGAGGGCAGCTGGCACGTGGGGGCCCCACCTGGAGAAGGTGGCCGTTGCCGTGGGAACAGGGTCGCCTGGGGGACAACGGTTTTGCCATGGCAGGACGTCCCAGGAGGAACTGAAGGCAGGTCTGGGGGAGAGGCGATGTGGGCACAGGATGGAGGTGTGGGTTTAGGGGGTTGTTCTTGTGACAGAAGCTTCAAGGGGCAGCGGGAGCAGGGGCAGAGCTTGGAAGACCCCACATTTAGTGGGTGGGACAAGGAAGGAAGGAGAGATAAGTTAGCAGAAGCTCGTAAGCTCCCTGAGGCAGGCACTTCCATCACTGTAGCCACAGCCTGGCCTCACAGACTGCCGGGCACATCCTATAATAGATGCGTCGTAAATATGTGTTCAGCGAATGAAGGAAAACGCAGAGAGCCTCAGCCGCCAAGTGTGAAGAGGATTTTTAGGAAGAAAAAGTGATCATCCTTGGAGCAAAGCAGGTGGACCCCTGTAGCAAGTTCCTGGGGCTGCTGCATGACTGGCCTCCAACCGGGTGGCCGGAAGCAACGGCAACATGCCCACTCCCAGCTCTGCAGACCACAAGTCCGAAATCAAGGTGTCGGCAGTCGGAACCTGCGGCGAGGACCCTTCCCGGCCTCTCCGGGCTCCTGGAGCTGCTGGCAGTCCTGGGGGTTCCCTGGTTTGTGCATCAACTGCAGTCTCTGCCTCTGTCATCACACGGCGTCCTCCGTGGGTGTTGGCGTCTGTGCCCTAATCCCCTCTCCTTCTAAAGACACATCGGATTAAGGGCCCAACCTGATGACTTCATCTGAACTGCTTGCATCTCGGCAACGACCTGGTTTTTCAAATAAGGTCCCAGGCGCAGGTGCCGATGGCTAGCATTTTAGCTTGTCTTTCCGAGGGACACACAACCCCTACCAAACATGCTCTGCAGGACTCAGGAAGCCTTCCACAGGGCACCCCAGAGACCCTCAGAGGCTTCGCTGGCGGCACCGAGGAACCGAGTGCTGATGTGTGACTACACCGGAGAGCTCCTATTTGGCGTGAGGTCCTAGCAGCCAATAGCAGAGGCCAAACCTGTGCATTTTATCCACGGGTGACTATAGCTTCCATGACAGCACCTGCATTCAGGACATCCCGGGAGAACTGTACTGGCAGGCTCCTCCCCCGTCCCCCGGTACCCCCTCCTGCCGTCCAGGACTCTCCTGGTCACCCCCCAGACATCACAGTGGCCATGCTGACCATGAGCCCAGATCTCAGTGTCCTGGGATGGAAGAAGGCAAGAGACAGAGAGTCTTGTTTTTGTTTTCTTCAATTTCCACCAGCTCCCAGATTCTCAGCTTCCTCCAGAATCATAAGGGCAAGGACTGAAATTATGTTTCTCAGGCAGGCAGCTGGCCCCAAGCCACCACATGCCGGACATTTCTGAAATGCAGAGGTGTCCACACCAGCGCTCAGAGGTGCGGAACATTGCAAAACAGGTTGGTAGAGCTGGTGCGTTGCTAGCCTGTCGCCTAGGAGGACCTCATGTCCTTGGATGCCTGCAGGGCCGGATGGGAAAACAGAGGTCACTCTGCCTGTCCGTTTGTTCTGTCCCCTGGCCGGGGTTTGCAGTGAGACAGGCGCCGCCTGGTGGGCATGTTGGAATATTGCCCTTAGGAAGGTGTGTGCCCACAATTCTAGGAATGGTTGGTTCCACCAGGAGGCAGTAGGTTCAGAATAAGAGGACACGTTTGATCACCTAAGACATGTCACTCATTTCAAAGATAAGGGAACACGAAGAAAAAGTGGCACTCCGGTGGTCACAGAGTTATGAAGGACAGAGACGGGACTAGAATCCTGGGCTAACAGAACACTGAGGATAATTCAGTATCGCGCAGAACTTGGTGCTTCCCACCTCCTCGTGTCTCTAACTGGAAAATCTTAAATTGGGGTGAGATGACCTTTAAGCTCCTCCCAGCTCCTGTGTGCGGTTGACAATAGGTTAGTTATTAGGTGGTGTCATGGAAAATAGGGGAAACCACAATATTTAATCCCCTTTTGAAAGGTGACTGCTTTTGTGTGTGAATTATCTGCTAGAAATTACTTTTCATTTAATCAGTGACACTACAGAGCTTCTAACTAGGGGTATTTTTAAAAATGAATATTCTTGGGAGGGCTTGGGTGAGAGTGCAATCTGACAGAAAGGATTTCTTCTAGAAGACTCTGCAGCCTGCCTCATCAGTCCCCAGGACTGGGTGGGAAAGTTGTCATCTCAAAAGACTTATAAGTGTTTGCTCTCCAATCACAAAACCGGAGGGTTCCTTCATGAAGCTGATGGGGATTCCTCCTCCCCACATATCTAGATGACTTTTATTAGCAGGTACTGCACACTGATGTCGCTGGGGTGTCTCCGGACCTTGCAGATGCCGGTGATTCCTTCGGACATACAGAACAGAGCTCATTTATGGAGTCAGCAATGTCTAGCATTACTTATACAAACACCATCGCTTTCCAAAAAGGCTTGGGAGCTGCTACAAGCAAAGCCAGTGACGTATATGGCCATGGTAATACAACAAAAGACCGAGGTCAAGCCCTTGAAGAGGAAGTGGGTATCGTAAGGGGAGCGCAGGTCATTACTGGCATTTGTCCTTGAATCTGGCTCTAAACTTCCTAACAGCCATGGCGGTGTATACTATTCATTATGAGGAAGAGAGAGCCAGCAGTCTTCTAAGGGGCTCTTCCCCTGTGACTTTCTATTCTTTAAAAAATACATCCCCTCTTGCACCTTCTATCGGCCTCACTGGGTGACCACACAAGTCCCGCCCTTGACAATGATTTCAGCCCGAATGCAGAAGCAATCTTGACCCAGCTGCTTCTTGTAATGACCTCGGTGAAATCTCAGGCATCACCGACAGCACAAACACATTGAAGCAACAACTCCTAGGGCCAAACCAGGGGCGTCCAGATAGGTCCATTCTGCGCGAAGACAGGACATGGCTGCACTGAGGACTGAGACGGTCCCTGGAGGCCCAGCAGAGGGTGGGGGAGTTCTGAGGTGCCCAGAGCACTCGGAGGGAGCGGAACCTCACCCCCCCCCCCACACACACACGCATGTTAATGCTGCTAAAGCTTCATTCAGCACATCCGCGGGGAGGCTTGCGGGGCGCTTGTCTCCCTGTTCCATCTTTAGCGATGTCACAGCACAGCCATCTGCCTGTTCTTAAACGCCCGGGATGCTTGAATCTTTATGGCCTTTAAGCACTAATGCAAGCTGCCGTTTTTATTAAACTCACCCTCCTGCAGACGCCTGTTGAATGTGTGCTGGAAAAAGCCAGGCGCAATTCGGAGGCTAATGCAACCCACATGGAGAGCTGCTTGCTTCCCTGCCTCACAGAAATCTCTCAGGGACAAGTGTTTTCATAGTGCCCTGCGAGAGAAACATGCCCCCAGCACGCACCGCTCGCGGGAGGTGCTGAGCGGGAGTGGGGATGGGGGTGGCTGGCACCCTGGGCATCATGCAGGTGAGTCCACGGTCCTCCTGACAGAGCAAATGCTGAGACAAGGCTAATCACCCATAAGGCCTTTCAGCATCGTGCGGTTTCCAGCAAGGACTTCCTGGCTGCTTCCCATCCAGCTGTGAGGAAAAGCAAGTGGTCTGTGCTCGTGTCTTCCATACACCCCCCAAGTCCTGGCCCGTGGAGTCCAGTTTCAGCAGGACGGTGCCCCTGGGGGTCTGAGGGCAGCGCCCGCAGGGTGGAGGGACGAGCTGTGGCCTGAGACAGGGGCTCCTTGGGGACACCCAGCAGCACTGGGGTTTGTTCCAGGAGTGTCCGTCCAGGAGGAAACGGCGGGCGCAGGAGGTGAATGTGTGCACGTTGATTAAAATGTTATTTTCTCCTTCACAAAACAATGGCTTGCTGTTCCCCAAAGGGACCAGGGGTGGCTGGACCCCAGCCATTAGCAGAGACCCCACCCCCTGGCCCAGCTCACTCAGGTGTGGATGTGAGGACACCAGGCCTCTTGGTTCCCAGGACGGAACCCTCCAGGCTCCCTGAGCAGGCCCGACGGATCCGAACCAGGACGGCCCACACCCTCCTTCACCGGCCTCTTTTCATTTTCCCTCCACCCACCACCACAGAAGCAGGGCTGGCTGGCGTTCGACGGGAACCCTGAGGAGAAGAGCCCGGGCCTTATTTGCAGAATCTGTGATCTGGTAAAACAGGAATTGAGTTAGACTTTTCTTTTGACACCAAGTGTAAAAAAATTTATAATATGTTAAATGTATTTTCTTTCTTTTTTTTTTTTTAAGATTTATTTTATTGTTTCAGAGAAGGTGAGAGAGAGAAGGGAGAGGGCCCAGAGCAGTCTCCACAGTTGTATGTCATCAGCTGTGACATGTTTTCATTCCACACAGGTGGGTGTGGGACCCCATGGGGTGGGAACCAAACCGGGAGCCTCCCACATGGGAGGCCAGAACCTTCACCGCAGAGCTTGACTGTTACCAATTGAGCCACAGCTCAGCATATGGGGTTGCTTGGGCCGGGGCTGGGATTCGATCCCTGAACCTTGCAGTTGGAAGGCAAACACTCTACCTGTTGAGCTATCCCGGCATCCCCCGTTAAATGCATTTTCAATGCTATCTGGAAAACAAACTGCCATCTTTTTTTTTAATTGATTTTTTAAATGGAGATAAATTGATATATACCATTGTATTGGTTTAGGCGTGCAGCATAATGATTCGATAAATGTGTGTATTACAAAATGATCACTGCAAGCCTAGTTAACATTCATCTCAAAACATTGTTCCTTTTTCTTTTTTTCTTATGGTGAGAACTTCTAAGATCAGCTCTCTGAGCAACTCCCAAATACACAATACAGTATTATCAACTACGGTCAGCATGCTGCACATTACATCCCCTGGACTTATTTACGTTATAGCTGGAAGTTTATGCCTTTTGACCACCTTTGCCCAAAGTGAAATCTAGGATGTAAAGCAGACCACTAATAATAATGACAAACCACTACATCCTGGAATGGCAGTAGTAGTATTATGCAAATCTATGGGTGCCAACTAAATGGTAGTGTGTGTCTCTGTATATACATATATGGAAGGGACTTTAGCTGGTGTATTAGTCAGCGTTGCTGCAGAAACAAACAGCCCCAAACTCTCAATGACAAACACGCATTTCTCATTATGTGACTGGGTTATGTCTATAACCGGGGATGTGTGCCAATGACATTAAGCACCCACACATTCACATGCACCAACTTGTTTGGCCTGGGGGGAAAGGCCACCCAGATGGAGCCTGGGTCGTCATGGTGACATCCTGCAATTAAGGAGGGGACACCACCTGCCCTCCATTTGTCCCCACTAGCTGGGGTGCAGCCACCCTGGGACCTCTCTGCCCAGTGTGGGCATCGGGGGCTCATGGAGCTCCTTCAGGCCGATGTCCGTGTCCAGCAGCTGAAAGGCCTCCAAAATCTTCACCCCAGGAGCAGCCCCGGAACATGCAACGGGAGGAGAGAAGGTGGCGGCCTGCAAATATCTGAACGGACACTCAGGGAACAGAGGAATCAGACACGTCTTCTTCTTCCCAAGAGATGGAAACTGCAGGGAAGTGTCTGGCTGGCACGCAAAGCACAGTTTTGTGCCGCTCGATCTACCCTAAGGGAGAAGTCTGTCCCTGGGGCCTGCGGGGTGAGCTGGGGGGCGCATCTGAGAGGTCAGGCCCTGGGGGAGCCGGTCTTCCAACCCAGGAGCTTCTGATCCGTGGGGCCTCCTGCCCGTGAGCACAAGGGCGCTGTCCTCACTTTGTCCTGTCCCGGGATGTCAGAAAATTCTCCTACAGGGTGACTACCGTGTAGTTCAGTTTTATTTTTGAGCCATTTGAATGGGATTTTACCTTTTGAAGGGTTTGGGGAAATCCGAAGCTCTGTGAAGTTTATTTTAATTTCGCATATGCTAGAGATCAAAAGAATCATCATGGAAAAAAAATACCCTAATGATCTGAGATGATCTAATTCTTACAAGGTTTTTTTTCCCCAGAATAGTTTCACGGCTCCAACCAGGGGCTGTTATGACTTTTTAAGATGTCTTGAGAATGACATGATATGTTGTCATTATCACATCAAAGCACAGGTTTTCATTTTGTTAAAACATATTTTTATTGTTGAGAAATGATAGTTAATATTTGTTGCTTTTAATCAAAGAAAAGAGAAAAGACTTGTATTGGAGAGGCAAACAGATTTTCCAGAGGCCCATGATTCATCCGCCAAAGACTTTATGAATATCTGTTTCATTACATTTATTACATTTTTGGCTGCAACTGAAAAAGAAATGAAAATGGAAAAAAATCATCAAAATTAATGATGGCCTTACAAAGTAATGTGAACTTTCTAGAAAGGAAAGCTGGGGTTATTTCTAAGCTGCGAAGAATTTATAGGACAGTTATGTTATTTTAAAACATTCCTTACAGCAACATAAAACTTTGTCTCATGTTGCTGATGGTGCATTTGAGTCAATTTGATTGGCCTGCTGCTGCCGTTGCTCAAAGTGTGTTCCCAGGGGCACCAAACCCTCCAGCGGCTTCTCAGCTGGTTCTGTGGGTTTCGTGGTCAAACATGTCGGGGAAAGCTAGAGCCCACTTCCCTGACTTGCAGAACCATAAATCTCGACGGCATTAAAGGCTCTGAGACGTCTTATAATAAGCTTTTGTCAATGTCTCTGCAACACTTTTGTGGAGATGCTGGGGGTGGGGAATTAAGGGCGTTGGGTTGATTGCCAGGAGTTTCGGTGCCAGACTTGGTTTTGCTACTAACTGGATGTGGACCTTGGGCTAAGCCCCTCCCCCTCATTGTGCCTCAGTTTCTCCAGGTGTACTTTAGGAGAATTAGGGATGTGCTATCTGCAGATCTTAGAGTTGGTGTCACAATTATTTACTGCCCCCTCCCTGTTAAACGATTCTACATCCCTGCCCCGGAGGCCTGGGGCCTAATCATAGGGTGAGCTTCAACCACGGGACATGCACAGGGAGACTTTAGCCGCCTGTGAGCCCTGGGGGAGCTTCCGCCCTCCCTCCAGCACGTTTCCTTTGCCTTGACAGCCAGAGCAGGGCTGCGTCTTGAGCCTGCATCCTGGCATGAGGAGATGCCTAAATCAGGGCCCCAGCCACAGACCCCGTCACAGGGTGGGGAAGACGCCTCAGCTGGAGTAGCCACCGAGAATTCAGGGCTGTTCGTTACGGCCGTGACGCTGACGAGCACACCAGCTCGGGGCCCCTCCAGCTCTGAGCGCCAACATGCTGAAATGCACCCCTGAGGTGTCCCCTCCAGTCTCCCCATATGCACCAGACTTCCGCACCTCCGAGTGGCCCCTGGTTACCCCCTGGAGTCTGGGGTCAACAGCTGGTGGTGGTGACACAGCAAGATGCTAAGCCTGTTCGCTTTGGAATTTTGAGGGGTTTGGGCATTTCCTAAGCCCGTGGGTACTTGAGCTGGGAGACTAGTGGTCTGGGGGCTGAGAAGCCCCCTAGGAAAGGACTCATGGAAGGTAAGAGCTCGCAGGTCCTCCGTCAGCTCAGAGGTGGGAGTCGAGGCCTTGGCAATGGGAACTGGGCTGTGGACATCTCAGAACATCGGTGTGAGAACAGTGAGAGGAAAAACGTGGAGAAGCTGCAGGTGTCCGCTTCCCAGCTGTAGAATTTAGGGGAGCGCTTCAAGGAGGCTGGCAGGGGTCCCTCAATGGCAGGCCCGGACGAAGCCAAGAACGCAGGGCGTATCGTGACTGTGGTGGGGAGTTTACCCTCGGTGGGTGTGGCCTGCATCACCTATAGGGTGACATGAGTCTTTTAACCCCATTTCCCATTTGCCCCAAGAATACTCGTGAATGACCGTCCTCACCTTACCCCCAAAGTGCCACACTTTGAAATTTACCACACGGGAAAACAATGATGAAATACTGACCCTCCTAGACATTTCTGTTACATTAGGATGAGGCAATGCTGTATAGACATAAACCTAAGAATAATTTTACAATTTATTTTCACCTTGAAAACAAGTCAAATTTGCTTTAGCCTCAGAGAGCATGTTTGTATCAAATTAAATGCACACGGCAGCGGGCTGCACTTTTCTTCTTTTTCTAAACGGGACAAGGGTTCATACCTGCCCTGAAAATACGTCCTGAGGAAGATCCATTGAGACACGGGGGATGTCTGAGCATTGGGGAGATGCTCATTGCTGGGGTTACATGTCACAACACTGGAAACCACCCCAGTCACATCAAAGGGAAGTGGCCTGTTCATTGATGGCCCAGTCTACATCCCTAGAGTAAGACAAGCTACACTTAAAAGAAAAGAAAAGGAAAAGGTGTCATTTGACCAGCTGCGGTGCTTTTTCCATGGGAGAGTTATCCTAACGTGACATCCGAGTTCCTCCCTATCTTCCACTTCCTAACAAGAACAAGCTCCCAAGAGTAGGACACTCACCTTAACTGGCCCCTTTGCTGGCTGTGAGTAGCAGGGGTGAGTCCTCTGAAGGACCTGGGGTTGGGCAGCCCAGTGCCCGACCCCTGTCCCCGTCCCTTATTAGCTGCCCATGCTTGAGCCAAGCCCTGGGTGCTGACTGTCTCTTCTTATTTTCTGAACTCTTGAAGCTCTGGAGTCTTATTCCTGGAGACATGGCCCCTCCTGAGAAAAGCTGAATCCTAGAGATCACAATCAACTCTCTTGCAAGCAAACCTTTGACCATCAACTGGCTAAGTCAGAACCCACACTTCAAGAATCTCCTAGACCTGACGCTCACGTGACAAGTCCGTATCTCTCCTGCCCTGAATCCCCCAGGGGGATGCCGTGGGAATGAATGATGGCAGGAGCAGCTCTCCCCACTGCTCCCTGAACAAAAGTAGGAAGCGAGTAGCTAGGCAGGTGTCTGTCCCCTGGCCAGGTGACAAAGCATGGCTCCTCTCCTTCTTCTCCAGAATCTGTCCATCCACGAGGGCTGTCTGGGAAGGGGCCCAGCAGACACGTCGGGACACAGCAATGACTGGCCCCGTGGAACTGACCTCCTGGCCACAAACCACCGTGGAGTCCCCACAATCCTGACCCAGCCCCAGTCCCCAAATTCAACTCTCCCCGAAGATATGGCCACAGGCTTATTTATAAACTTGAAATAAAGAAGAAGTAACACTTGGATATTTTTGTTTGTTTTTTAGATTTATTTTTATTGTTTTTGACAGAGAGAGAGAGAGAGATACAGAGACAGAGAGAAGGGGGAGGGCCCAGAGCAGTCTCCATAGTTGCACATCATTGGTTTTCTACATGGTTTCATTGCACAGGTGGGCGCGGGGCTGTGCAGGGTGGGGACTGGCTGGGGGACTCCCACTTTGGAAGTTTGCCCCAGTGAGAACCGAACTGGGGGCCCACCCCAGTTCTGCATATTGGGTCCTTGGAGCCAGGGGCTGCAAGGTGAGTGCGTAACCCGCTGAGCCATCCCAGCATCCCAACACTTGGCTACTTCAATAAATCACAGAAGCAGGGGGTTTCAAGCGGCGCATAGGAAGCGCTGTGCTTCAGTGTTGGAGGGAACAGAATAACAAATGAGAGCATCCTGGGAGAGACAGAGCAGAGGCCCTGCCATGTGGGCCAGGCGACGTCAGCATTGATGCAAACCTTGTGACTGTCCCTTTTCCCATGCAAAGCATTTCCATCTGCATCATTTACTGGGTGACATCAGATTTCCTGGCGGTTCAGAAGAAACAAAAACACGATATGCTAGCTGTAATTTTTAAAGTCAAAAGAAAATTTTAGGACAGACACTTAACTGTATTCAATTACCAGAAACGTCTGTTTGTTGTAAAGTAAGGTAATCATCTTGAATAACTCTCTCTATCATGAAAAGGGGGATTGCAAAACTTTTTTTCCATATACAGCAGAACATCTTTAACCAGGAAGTTGAATCAGCTTTTCATGATTATATATATTTCAGGGAGCTGCCTTTCTGGAAGAAGGCTGGGTACAATAAATAACATGTATTTTAAAGTTAAATCTGGAAAACGTCACAGTAAGCCTGCTAGTTAGACCCTGGGCCGCCATCGGTGTGCAACAGAGATCTTAGCGATGGTTGTGTGAGTGTGTGCGTGAGTGCAAAGGATGTTTGCTAATAAAAAAATAAAATAAAAAACAAGGTTAAGACCTCAACCGTTGTATTTGCTTTTAGTGTTTGGAAAACTGCTTCCACTTGCATCATCAGATTTCATCCAGAAAACCCCAAAGGGAGTCCCTACCAGCATCAGCGTCGGGATGCGACACCTACACAGCCCTCTGGCCTCAGCCAGGCACAGCTCCGTCAAAGCCACTCTCTTGTAAATGAAGCCCCCTTCTCTCCAGAGACCACCCTCCCTCAGAGCTAGACTGTGGCCCTCTCCTGTGTTCGCCCAGAGGAGTAAGGAAGCTCTCCGCCCTGCCATTGCCTGAGGGGTGACAGTCCGTTGGATCCATCGTCAAGACTAACATTGAGCTAACTGGACAGACGGGGTTAGGGGATAACAGGGAGGCACAGGCCCAGTAGATGGGAGAGCCTAGGGTTAGATACAGCCCAGAAGGCAGAAGGCAGTCATCGGCGTGTGTTTCGGCCAGGGTCTAGCGCTGGAAACTCCACCCGTTGATAAAGGGTTACAATCCACGACACGGATGGTGGAAAGGGGACAGTTCCATCCTGATCAATTTATAGCACTCATGAGGAAACAGTGGCAGCGAATGCACAGAATTTTGCACAGACACATCAGATGAATTTTTTACCTGCTTAACCCCTTCGTCCGGCCACGGAGCCATGACCTGTGCCAATCCAACAAAAACACATCTGAGAACACACCAGGAATCTCTCAGACGGACAAAGGAGATGAGAAACTTGGAATATTTAAGGCTGAAAATCAATGTCGGTCCTTGGAACCATTAATAGAAAACAAACTGCATTTGGTGTGGTTTTTGTCTCACTGTCTTATTCTGAGTCGCAAACACTGATTTAAAAAAAAAAATTACGTAGCACTGAATGTAAAAACCACATTACCCCAGCCCTAAAGGTTTCTCCTGCCGGGAGACCCTGGGGAGCTGTCAAAAATAAATAAAACCTAAGCTAAGGAGAAAGTTATTGAGAAGGTGGGATAGAGTAAGAACTTGCTACGGGGCAGTCAGGAATGCTAGGCTGACAGATGTACCTCATGCTGAAAGAATCACTTCCTATTTGAATAAGAAGTAGAAGGTGTTTAAAGAGAGAAAGGTTGTGTTTTACTTCAGCAAGGACAGCTTTCGGTGAGTGTTACATAAATATTGATTAAAAGCACCGTGTCCTTTTCTTTCACTTTGACAGATGGAAGGAATGGCTGGTCATTAGAGCCTTTCCTCCGTGGCTGGTGTATTACAGATGCCAGACTTGCGAAGTCTCTTCTGCTATTCAGAGGAAACTAGGAAGGTAGATTTTATATTCTTTTCATTCAAAATTGAGGGGATGCTTAGTTTGGCGTTTGGTTTGTCTTGAATTTCGAGATGTTTTTAAGGATGACTATCAGTGTGGTTGTTTACTACAGACAGGACTGATGTGTTCTTTGGGGCCAGATCACAGAAGGTGAGTCACTTTCCTGGGGGGTGAGTCCTGGAAAAATAGTTGACAGGAGTATTTCTACAGGGCAGGCAGTTCACCAGTCAGAAATGGTTCGTTCAAGACTCAGTGACAAGGGGAAGCCGGGATGGCTCAGTGAGTTGAGAACTCACTTTGCAGCCCCAGGGTACAAGGATCGAATCCTGGCCTCGGCCCATGTGGACCCATATGCTGAAACAGTTAGGTTCTCACCAGGGCAAACCTCCTACGTGGGAGGCCCCTGGCCAGTTCCTGCCTATACAGCACCACCCCCACTTGTGGAATGAAACTATGTAGAAAATTAATGATGTACAACTATGGAGACTGCTCTGAGCCCTCCCCCTTCTCTCTCTGTCTCTCTCTACCTCTCTGTCTCTGTCTCTCTCTACCTCTCTGTCTCTGTCAAAACAATAAAAATAAATCTTTTTTTTTTTTTTTGTAAAGACTCAATTGACAGGTCGGGCCAGGACACCCAGCCTGGGAGACCAGTTGTGTTCATAACTCACCTGGTCAAAGCCTAACTGTCTTTTGTTTCCCTGCTGCACAGTCATACCTGCCTCTTCAATCTTTGAATACTGATACTGATAGTAGTAATCGCGTTACTAACAAAGGTAATTGTACTGGGAGACTCCCAGTTATCCAAACTGTGTAACAAAGTACCCCAACACAAGGTGACCTAAAACAACCATTATCTTATTACGGTGCTTGGCGAGTCGTGAATTCGGGCAGGGCTCTGCTGGGCGAGTCTCCTTGCGGTGGGTGGAAGTCCTTGGTGGCTTAGCTACCCCGAGGGCTGGTGTGGAGGGTCTCTGATGTCTGGCACCTTGGCAGGTGGCTGGGAGGCTGGCCTCAGCTGGGTTATGGACTGAAGTGCCCCCATGTGACCCACCTCAGGGTACAAGGTCTTCAATGGTACTCAGGGACCCAAGAGCAGGTGAACAAGGAGAAGGGTGTGACCTTTTATGACTCAATCTCCAAAGTCACACCCTTTCTGTAAAATAGTGGCCACCACAGAACTGACCCAGATTCAAGGGGAGGGGGTCACAGACTTATTCTCCCCTACCCCATCCCTGCAAAGGGAAGGGTGAAAAAGGTTTGCAGCCCTGATTTAAAACTACCCCGAGCAGGAACACTTACTGAGTACTTCCTATGTGCCAGGCAACCTCTGTGAATTTTGTCTGTATTTAATTATTTAATCCTTACAACAACCCTCTGAAACAGACATAATAATCCCCACCTGACTGATGGAAAAAACCTCAAGAACCGAGAAGTTAATTTGCCGAAGTCATCAGCTAGTAAGCAATCCTGCAAGGAGTTGCACCCATAGGAGGCTGTTCTGCAGTTCTGATAAGATCACGTGTGAAAGCCCCGTGTGAGAACTGTGCTATTTTACAGCCACCTTGTTCTGCAAGCGTTGAAGGTGTCTTGGTCAAGGGCATGAAGTGGTGGGAGCAAGATACACAGGTGTCTTCCCACTGAGGCCAGTAGGGCTTTCCAGGCTGACCGGGCGAGCCGGTTTTGTTAATATTTATTTTATTGTTTGAGGGAAGGAGAGACAGAGAGAGAGAAGGAGGAGGGCCCAGAGCAGTCTTCATAGTTGTGCAACTTTAGCCGTGACATGGTTTCATTCCACACAGGTGGACGTGGGGCCGTGTGGGGTGGGAACTGAACTGGGGGCCTCCTGTGTGGGAGGTGAGAACCTTCACCACCATCCCGGCGGTTACCAGTTGCACCACAGTTCAGCATATGGGTTTGCATGGGAATCGAACCCCAGACCTCATGATTGTGAGGCAAGCACTCAACCCGCTGAGCTATCCCCTCATCCCCCCAGATGCGACAGGATATACGGGCACTAACCTGTTTCAAACGGTATGTCTGGTCAGCCTAATTCACACACATATCTGACTCCCTCACTCCCCTGCTTAGCACCCCTTGGACAGTTCCCATCGCCTTAACCATAAAGCCCATAATCCTTTGCCAAAAAAAAGGAGGCGACTGTAATCCTGAGTCCCAGGGAAGCTGAGCATGGCTCCCCTGTGTGTGGGAACGTCCTGAGGGGACAGGCAGATGGCCCAGCTGTACCTCCCTGGGGACCACACTTGGGCACAGAGGGACATGGGGATTTCACAAAACCACGAAGGGTGTCTGTGCTGTTATGACACAGGAGCGAAATCCCCCCTGATTCCACACACACATATTTGCAGTAAAGCCTGCCCTGTTTGCTGCGGCTTACGTATAATTTCAACTCGCATCTTTACGTTTTTCTCCTGAGCACATGCCGGTTCTTTCTTTTTGAACCGTCTCCTTCAGCAGGATGTAAGCTGTATGCAAATGGGCGTTTTTGTCTTTGCCTTCATCCCCACCTCCTGGAAGAACACCCAGAAATAGTAGGGACTCACTACTTACATGGACGATTTCATTGCTTGTTGACTTGTTCCTGGTCACAGTGGGGCAGCATGATTGGCCCACAGTTCCATCAAGTATTCGATGGCCACAGGAAGGACTCATTTTTTAAAGGAAGGAAGATTGTCATGTAAGTGGATTTCATATGATGGTTGGGGTTCAAGGAGAGTCCCACCTTAAATTTTAAATAAGCCTTTGAGGCCATAGATAGTAAGATGGGAGAGAGAAGAGGAGAGATGTCGGAGATGGCTGTTCTTGGTCAAGGTGGGGCAGGATGAGCTTCCAGATCAGACCCAGTCCTTGTTATCACACGTGCAGCCCCTGGGCAGGCGGCACTGGCATCCCTGGGGGCTCGTTAGGAATGCCTGAGCCCCGGGGCACTTATTTGCACATAGAGTCTGAGCAGCATTGGGTGAAGGTAGCCACTGGCCGCCCCAACAGCCCAGCTTGCAGGAAACAGGTTTTCTAGCAGGACAGAGCCAGCTGCTGCGGAAACAGCACTTCCTTCTGCAGGGGCAAGGGGAAGGGAGGCTGTTCTGCAGGGGGCTGGGGGGGGGTGAGAGGAAGCAATGAAGTCGCTTCAGGTGGGGGCTGCAGAGAAGGTCACCCCCAGGGACCTAGGGGAGGTGACTGAAGCTGGCTCCTTCCTAGGCTCCTTCAGGTCTCCCCCTGAGCGCTTGCCAGGCACCCTCCCCCTCCCCGCCCACCCCCCACACAGAGAAGTATGGGTGCTCTCCTCCCCTTAGTTCTCACCTCCTGCCCACTGCCTAGAAAATCTGCCTGCCCTGGAGGGCTCTGCTTCAAGGCTTCCCTGACTACTTGGCTCCCTGCAGCCTGGCCCCGGGCCTCGGCCTCTTGGAACTACTCATCACACTTGAAATAATTACACTTTCAGGGCAGAAACGCCCTGGCTAGGTTGGGAGCTTCAGGAGAGCAGGGACTATCCCCAGCACCCAGGCCAGGGCTTGTCCACACTAGGCGTTCCGCTCGTATTTGTTCAATGCAGGAACTCAGCGCCTTGCTTTCCTCCTGGCTAAGTAACAGAACACCAAGGCTGCGTATTGGGCAAGCCCGGGGCCTGGGGGTGAATCATGACAAGGGGCCCCAGTCCCCAGACTCATGGTGAGGGTGTGACCTTGTTCTGGTCAGAAGACATGAAGGGAACAAGCTGGGGTTTCTGGAGATGCTCTGCCCTAATAAAAGAAGGCCACAGGGTCACCAGCTTGTCCCATTCTGCCTGGAGTTCCCAGGGAAACCCTTGTCAGTCCTGGGGGCTGGCCGGTTCCCCAAGTGTTGACCCCCTGTCCTTTCCTGCTGGAGATGTTATGAGGTGCATCCCTGGAATGTTCTACCTCTCACTTCTGACCTGACATCATTGATCACCTCTATTGCCTAAGTCGCTCTGGGTTGGCTTTGCTGCTGCTTGCAGCTAAAACCATCCTAATGCACGCAAGAAACTGCAGGGGAAAGTACCAGCAAAAGCAAGGCCTACGGAGTGTAAGTGATGCAGAAGACAAGACCTTTGGGCCTCCCGGGTCCTGCAAACACCCCGGCCAACCATCGGAGCCATTCGGATGCGGCTCGGGGGCTGGAAACCACCCTGGCCTCTCGCTGTCTTAGGTGCTGCCCTGCACACCATCTGTTCAAATATTGTCAAACAGGGAAATCCTGTGTTGAAAACTCGAGTACAATGAAACTACACCTTTTACCTGCTGCAACAGGCAGGACCATTATTCGAGCATTTGCACTAAGCAAATAAGCCTTCGCATTTCACTTGGGAAGCCATGTGTGCGACGCGCATGAAAAGCCGGGTCCCGGGCTTTATTTTTGTCTCGCTGATGTGCACATTTTTCATGGCCCGATAGAGGTGCATGGGGTTGGGCTCCAGTGAAAGAGTCCCCGCCCTTCCCGTAAGCTCAGGAACAAAAGCGCTCTCTTTCTGAGTCGCATCAACCTTTCATCAGGAGCCCTCCTGGGCTGGGTGCACAGAGCTCCGAATTCCTCAGGGAGGCTCCCAGCAGCCCCTGTTCATTTGCTGTGGGCGGGGCACGGCACTTGGCTCCTCTCCAAGTTAGCAGTCCCGTGGGTGATGGTATTGGTGGCTGCCCTGGGCCAGGGCCAGGGGCAGACGATGTCAGCTCACTGCTGACATCGGACGGGTCACCTAGCAGACACGCTTTGCGGTGCATTCCTAAACACACCACAGAAGCCCAGCAAGGCTGTCACCCTGGGGCTAATGACATCTGGGGCCCTATCATCCTCTGTGGTGGGGACTGTCCTATGCACCGTAGGAGGTTTAGCAGCCCTCCCCCAAGTTGTGACCATCAAAACTGTTCCCAGACGTTTCCATAGAACACAGAAGTTCTGCGATTCAGCGGAGCTCAACAACTCTGATGCGAGGGGTGGAGATGTCCGCCTGGGAGAGGGTGACATTAGCCGCAGACACGGCAGGAACTCTTGGTGACTGTGGGGGAAAGGTAAAGAAAAGGAGAGGGTGGTTTGCACACCCTCCATAGGGTTTCGATGACAATGTCCCCATAGGTCCCAACTCACTTCGTTTGCATTTTATTCTCAGTTGTGAGCCAACTGTCCGCACACTGTGGGCACAGAGGAGGCAGGCGCAAGTCGGGGGGAAGCTTGAAGCCTCCTGATAGGCGAGCTTTGGGTGCCCCAAACACTCAGAGGCTCAGTGGTATTGCAGCCACGTAGGTCCCCGAGGAGAGAGGAGATGGCATGGGGACAGATGCCATCGGAGGGCAGCTGTTGCCCAATTATTTTACCCTCCAGCTGCTGCACAGGAGCATGCCCGGGCTGTGGGTGCTGGGAACTAGACCCGAACAGAAGCCCCCTGGGAGTCCACGAGTACCAAACCAAGGGACAGCCTAGGCCTGGCAAACAGTCAAGCTGTGATGGGCCAGGGCTGGGACTTGTTCCTCAGACCCCAGGGCTGCAAGACGAGCGCTCACCCTGCTAAGCCATCCCAGCGCCCCCAGAACACATCTTTCATAACGGTCCCTCTACTACCCAGAGCGAAAACCGTAGATAACGTGCAGCCTCATCTGACATTTACATATTATAGCACAGGATTCGAAATGACCATATATGTATTAGTGTCATCCAAAGGAGAACTGAAGGGAAAGTGGGTTTTTTGTAATCCCACGAAATAGCCTCAATGTCTGGTGTGCTTGGGCCTTGAAGACAAACGAGAAGGTCAGAAAGAGGGAGTGGGGTGAACCCACAACTGCGAAGGGGCCCTCACGCAGGTGTAAGGTACTGGGCTCTCAGACGCAGAGGCCATGGTGTCCGACACAGGGCAGATCTCTGGGTTCCGAACAAAACAAAGCACAGTCTGCCCTTGATTCACGCCGTAGTTGCATTCCTGGAAAACAGTGTGCAAAATTCACCTTCTCCTCATAAGGAGTTAGCTCCTAGGCGCAGACACATTTGTGAGCAGGTTTTCACTTACGTGAGTGATGCCTGGGACAAGGGACAGTGTTCTGTTGGGAGCTCCAGTTTCGTGTGCCTGCCAGGTCCCTGTCTCCTGTCCCCTTCCTGCCAAGACCCTCTCTCCTCTCTCCACCTGCTGGTGCCAATCAAAACCGCCTCCTCCGATCTCCAAAACAGCCCCCAGGGGCAGTAGTGGCCCTGCTGAGAACCACGTGTCTATTGGGTGCTGGGTGCCAAGCCCTGGGCCAGGCTGGGGTGGGGAAGAGGGGTCTGGGGAGCACAAATGAATCAAGAGTGGGTGTCCAACCCCACGAAACACATACTCTCATTAAATTAAGGTCGTCGGGTTTAGCAAATAAAACAACGGCGCGGGACCCACACTGAAAATGATTGGCTGTCGATTTGAAATTCAAAAGAAAATGTTTTGAGGGTTAAGCAGCTAAGTTGCTTGAAAGTGAAAGTAGAGAAAGCACACTTCCAAGAGATGGAAGCTGGCCCCGAGCGAGCAGAGGTGGCTCAAGAGGGTGAACTTCACATTTAACCAGGGGACTAGTGTTTTATTTGGCAATCCTACCCATCATGCCTAGGCCATGGGGAAATGATGAGAGTGCAATCCCAGGGACTGAGGGGACTCCGAGGAAGGATCTGCAGGCAAGGACCTCTGTTTGGCAGAGTTCTGCCTACGCAATAGCTCCTTGAACACTCACGCAGTCTGCAGAGTGGACATCACTATGCCCCGCTGGCCGGTGAGACCATGGAGGTGCTCCGAGGTCATGTGGGTGTCCCCCACCTACATCAGATAGGGGCAGAGGAGGGGACACTGGCCCAGCTCTCCCATGATGGTCCCCAGGGTTAAGTGAGGTGTGTCAGGAAAGGTGGGTGTGGCGGGAAAGTGTGCGGAGGGCGCGCCTTCTCACAGGAGGAACCGAGTGTCAGAGAGCCTGGTTTAGAATTGGGGTTGAGTGAGGGGGATGCCGGGATAGCTCAGCAGTTGAGCCTTGCCTTGCAATGGCGAGATCCAAGGTTCAAGTCCTGGCCCCGGCCTGTGCAAACCCATATGCTGACCTGCAGCACAACAGGTAACCGCAGAGATGACAGCGAAGGTTCTCACCTCCCAGGCGGGAGGCCCCCGGTTCAGTTCCCGTCCTATGAGACCTCACATCCACCTGTGTGGAACGAATCCATGTGACAACTAATGGCGTACAACTGTGGAGACTGCTCTGGGCCCTCCCCACTTCTCTTTCTCTCTGTCTCTCTCTCTCTCTGTCTCTCTCTCTCTGTCAAAAACAATAAAATAAATCTTTAAAAAATAATAATAATAAAATTAAATAGTAATGAGGTCTATATGTGAGATCTTGTGCACAAAGGCAAACTATTTCAAAGAGAGACCCGAAGTTGCATGTAACTGGGTGGGCAGGGCTGGGGCAGGGGTGCAGCGAGAAACCGAATCTCATCGGCATTGCCCAGCCTGGCCAAAGGGTAAACACGTGGGACGTTTAAACCTCTGAACCTCAGTTTCCCTTTCTGTGAGCCCACGAGATGCTCATGAGAACCCCCCGGGTGAGCTTTATAAAACTTGCCTGGGTGGTCCCCAACTCAGGGAACTCTGGCGCAGCAGGCCTCAGACCACTGTGGTTGGAAGGGAAAAAGGGGGTTTTAGTATGTTTAAAAAGCGCCCCCACACCGTATGTGCTAGCTAGAACAGCTCATGCCAACTCCAGCCAATTTGCCAAATCTTCTGGAATTTTGTGAGCTGATTTGTTAAATAATCATGATTAAAAATTAAAATATATACACTTACAATTAAATATTAATAAATTATATTTAAAACGAAGGTACTAAATCCTCAAAACTCACCACTGTCATTTGGGTACCTTTTCCTGTTACCTCTGCGCTAGACCTTGTTTGTACCCATTGTATCTGTAGAGTGGAAACTTGCGTCATGACCCAGCGACTTAAAATCCCTTGGCAACTCTCCCTTCAGGGATGTCCCATTGACAGCTTGAAATCAGCTACTGTGGGAGTATTTACACCACAGACATTGGAAAGTGCTACAAATCAGGGTTTTCTCCCTGGCGATCCAGTTGTGAAATACTACGCAGCAACCCCACTGTCTCCAGTGTGATGGAGGATTAATTCAGAGCCCTGTTCATACAGTGATAACTGGCTCACTTTTACATTTTTGGTCTGAAGATTAGGCTGCTCAGCTTTCCCTTACAGTAAGCAAGGGCCGGGGGAGCCGATGGGGTGGGGGTGGGGGGTGGGGGGTGATGGGTTATGTGGCTACAATGTCTTGTTCTCCACACATTTCTTTTAAAGGAGAGACATGTTTGCTCGCCTCTCCCCGGGCACTGAAGAAGCAGGTGTGTTTGTGCAAGTCTTTAAGGTATCTTTAAAGTAAACAGGCTTGATAAGATCTTTCCTTTTCTCTTTTCTTCGTTCGTCTGTTATTCGTATTGATCCAGGTCTTTCCACCGGCACAGGGTACGCTGTCTGTGTTTGTACATTTCTGCAAATAGATAATCGCGGAAGCCTATTGTATGGAAACAGGCTCTGCTCAGGGGCTGGCCAACTACTTCCTCTCCTTTGAGATGTTGGTGTTTGGAAGATTTTCTCTTAAAACTCCTTTCCACGACTTGTCCTGGATCCTTTGTAAAACACAGGAGGAGCAATCAATTCCCTCCCTGGCCTTTCATGGAAAGTTCAAGCCCACTTGGGTTGGGCACTTTCCTTTTCAGCCTCGGGTAATTTTTTTTTTTTTTTTTTTTGCATATTAAGGGAATGAGGCTGATGTGCATGGATTGCGTCTAAAGTGATCAGAAGGTCATTGGTGTGAAAAACGAGTGCTGTGTGTCTGCCTGGAGTGGCCAAGACTCTTCTCTGCCCAAGTTCTGAAGCAACTGAGAAATGACCTGAAGGAAGGCCCCCAAAGATCACCTTGGTCCCTGGTAAAGTCTAGGGTGGAGGATCCAGCTTGTATCTGTAACAAATAGGCCCCGATTTAGGCAGGGGTGTGTGTGTGGGGTGGGGGGACCTGTGCAGACCTCCCACCTCCACCCCATGGGGGACCCACCTTGGAGGTCCAGCTGCCTCCAAAGAGTAAACCCAAAGCAGGGGCCACTCAGTGCTCTTGACTCGCTTCTCCTTTCAAATTGACGGACCAGCAAGGAGCAGAAAGAGCCAGGATGTGCGCTCACGTGCCCCCTCACCTGGAAGCCATCTGAGGGGCGTCCCCAGCCACCCCAGTCTGGACTCTAGTAGCTCAACTGAACCCCTATTTGAAAGCTGAGTGCCACCTGTGTCAGACCAGGTTCACAGAACAGAAAAGGGGGGACCCTGACCACTTCAGAGTGTTTTGCTGTGATTGACGGTGGTTATGCCACCAAGGTCGACCGTTCTAGGACCCTTAACCCTTAAGTGATGGGACTGGGTTGAGCAATGTCCCCCCGACTTCATGTCCACCTGCAACCTCAGAATGTGGCCTGATTTAGAAACAGGGTCTTTATGGTGTAATCCAAATAAGATAAGGTCACCCTGGATGAGGGTGGACCTGTGTCCTCAGAAGAAGAGGGACATTTGGACACAGATCCCGACCCAGGGAGAAACATGGGATGATGAGGCAGGAACTGGAATGACATCTCCACAAGCCAAGCAGTGCCAAGGACTGTCAGCCCCCAGCTGCATCTAGGAGGACGAGGACGCGTCCTGGTGCCACCAGGATGGCAGGGTCCCACCTGTGACCACCGACGTGGAGGAGGTAGGTGTTCTCTGGTGGAGAGACGATGAAGGAATGGCAAATAGCAAGGGTCACTGGGCCCCTGTGGGTGATGATGGCAGGGGATGGGATGTGTGGCACTGTAACTTACCTTCTAGTGAGGTCCCCCATCTCTGGACGCGTGCAGCCCTCCCCCATCTGTCCCCTGCATCCCTGATTGGAGCAATCTGTCTGTGGAAATACCTGGATTCCGCCTGGGCTGCTCTGAAGAGTGGCCAGGCAGGCCCCAACGTTTGTCCAGGACCCTGGAGGCCACTGTCCCTGCATTTCATGTGGAGCAGGTGGGGTTTTCTCACCCCCTCCCTCAAACCCAGCAGCCCCCAGTCTCCTCCCAGGCTTAGCCTGGGGCAGGCAGGACGACCCGGCTGCGGCTTCCTTTAACTGCACCCCAGAGCTGCAGTCCTTTCTCTGTCATTACCACGTTCAAGGTGATGGCATGTGCTGTAAAGAGACGCTCCCCTTCCTGCGGGATTAAGACGCTTTCCTGGCCGCCATGTGCCGCAGGTAGAACTTTCGTCAAACTCCTGGTCTGAGGCGCAGCGTTGTGTGTTGGGGTCAGTCGTGGTGGACACTGAATGGCACACGCTGGCGGAGCTGCCTCCCGGAACCCTGTCCTTGTGTGAAGGGAAGCAGAGAACTGCCTGAACTTCACCTTGGACATTCTTGTTCTCCGGTCCCTGGCGTTGTTCTGATTCTCAGCGCAGCTGTATCCTTTCTCTTTGGGGGATCAGTGCCTGTCTTTGGCGTCTGTTCTCCATCTACCTCCTGACCACAGAGATGGGGGCCATTTATTAGGTTGCTTCCCTCCCCCCGCCCACCTCCAAATATCTAATTCTGTTTCTGAAAAATTGCCATGACCACTCTCAAGCAGAACATATTTCCTTGGAGAGTTCTTGCCTCTTTTGCTTAAAGGGAAAAAGTTGCATTTTTCTACCTAATCCTGTTACAAAATTTTTTCCTTCCTTCAGTGGATTCATGTCACTAACACCTTGCTCAAAGCTTCTCATTTCTCACTCCTTATCTTTTATTTATCGTTTCTGAGGTCTGTAAGTTACATACGCATCTGTCCGTTTCGTTAAATGTATAACGTTGCCTCGCTCTCCTTCTTAACACGCCTTTGCAGCCATGAGCCCCCGGGCTAGGGGTCCCCGGTGACCCTCAGGCACCCATGCATGCTTGGCTGCACTGTGCTGCTCTCTGTCACCTTCTAAAACGTCTTCACCATGTATGTGGTGGAGGAAGGAGAACCGACTGTGGGATGCGACACGTGGAAGCTGTACTATAGAACTGTGCACTTAAAACCTATATAATTTCACTAACCAACGTCACCCTAACAAAGCTAATACAAAAATAAAATATCTTCACTCTGCTCAAAGACGGTGTTCATTTATTTTTTCATTCACTTCTGGTATGGATAGAAAATAAGTGTCTGTTTGAGTCCCTGCTTTTGATTCTTCTGGGTAGTTTATACCTAGAAGTGGAACAGGCTGGATCACATGGTAATTCTGTTTCACTTTCAGGACCTACAACACTGTTTTCCACAGCGGCCACACCATTTTACACGCCCTCCTGCGATGCACGATTCCAACTTCTCTTTGGATGTTGGCTGTGGACTGCTTAGGAAAAATTGGTTTTCTACTGCTTTGGGCTGACTTATGTCCCCCCGAATTCATATGTTGAAACCCTGATTCCCAGGACCTCAGAACGTGACTGCATTTGGAGATCCAGCCTTGAGAGACGTGATTAAGAACAACAAGGCCTTAGGGTGAGCCGTGATCCAATGTAACTGATGTCCTTGTAAGAAGAGATGAGGACATAAACACACACACAGAGGGAAGACCATGTGAGGACACAGGGAGAGAAGGTGGTCGCCCACAAGCCAAGGAAGGAAGCCACAGAAAAAACCAACCGGGCCGGGGCCTCGATCTTGACTTCCAGCCTCCAAAACTGTGAGACAATGTCTGTTGTTTACACCACACAGACTGACAATACACTGCCCATAACCGCCATAGCGACACTTGTCTGCTTCTTGCTTTATGCTCACTTTCATTTCATGTCTCCCACACTTGCCTCTTTTTCTTTTATACCGATTTTTTAACTTGTGCTGCTTGATTGTGTTTTTGTGTCCTTAGAAGTTCTCTGGATTCAGGCACAGTAAAAATAAATTTTTAAATGCGTCCAATGCTTTCCACAGGGCATCTCCGGGGTTTAAGACTCTCTCCTGGGTGCCGGGGAGACCCAGCCTGGGAGATGGGATGTGCTTCGCAGGGAGCCTGTGGCGAGTAACGTCTCAACAACTGTCAGTTATTACCACCAGCTCTTCATTGCTACACTAGTTAGCTTCTGCTGTGCTCCCAAACTTAATGGCTTAAAATAATAAACATGTATCACTACGCTTATGATCGTAATGCCAATGTATTACGATCCCATGACTTTGTGGGTTGAATGTGCAATTCTTTGGGTCTGAGGCAGCTCGGCTGGGGCTACATGGTCCCCAATGGCCTCACTCCAATTTCTTGGATCTCAGGTAGAGGCTGGGCTGGCAGGGGCCTCCCTCCACAGGGTCTCTTATCCCCCAGGAGGCTAACCTGCCCTTGTTTGATGGTGACTACAGATTCCTGGCAGCAGAAGAAGGCAAACCCCAGTGTACCCACTCTTCATCTCTGCTGACGTCACATCTTATAATGTCCCATTGGCCAAAGCGAGTCACATGCCAACCCCAGATCAAAGAATGGAGTCCGCCTTCTGATGGGAGACGTCCATGTTGTGTCGCAGGGGTGTGAGTGCAGGGATCAGGGAGGATTCGGGGCCATTTATAATCACTGAGTGCGAGGCCCTGCACAAGTCACGTCACACCCATTCTTTTACTGAATCCTGCAGGTATTTCTAACTTCATGTTAAAGACCAAAGCAGAAATTCAGAGAGCATCTGACACGCCTCACAGTTCATGATCAGCAGACCCTCTTTGCGGGCCAGAACTAGCACCGGCCACCTCTGCCCTGTCTCTTCCCTCCTCTCTGGGCCTCAGTGCTGACCGACGGTTCTGCGAGCCACATTTCTTCCATGAACTCCCCTTCACACCCTTGCTTCCCCCCCCAACCCACACACACACTCCGATGTTTTCCTGTTTCCTAATGCCACTCTCAGTTGGGGCTGTCTTCTGAGTCTGCACACCAAGAGGCACCTGCGGTGACCAGCTACAATGAGGCCTAAGAAAACAGGTCATTTGAGCCGGGAGAGACGTCAGCGAAACCCTCTTAGTATTTGATTGGCCTTTTGTTAGGAGAAGAGTGACTCTTTAAGCAGGTCCTGAGAGAGACACTGGCCCCTTTTCAGAGTGGACAGAGTGGGGACAGCAGGTCCTGAAAGGGCAACGATGATAGCCGAAACTAGGTGCGCCACAAACCTAGACGGTCAGGAGGCCTGAGGCGTCCGCGCAGGAGCGAGCTGGGGAGCTGGGCACCAGCGAGAGGCCTGCGGCTTCAGGAAGGACGAGTAGAGCGGAGCCCGACTGACCGGAGGCCCGGTGGGGAGGTCAAGCCGAGGGAGGCGACCGAGAGAGCACACGCGACCCAGACAGGCAAAGGGCAGGAGCAGAGGGCGCCTGGGCACGAGGCCACGTAAGATGTTGAAGAGGATCCCGGGAGAACATCCGGATGTAGCGTCGCCGGCCAGGGCTGGGGACTCAGCAACACGGTGAGTGGAGCCTCTGGTTTGTCAGCTACGTCTCTGCTTCATTTTATTTTGAGGCCGAAGTCTCTGCCAACCTTGGAAGGTAAATGATTAGAGTGGGCAGGTGAGCTGGGAGTAGGGTGCCCAAGGAGGTAAAAGAAGGAAAGAAAGATGGAAGGCAGGAAAAGATGAGACACTTTTATGTTTCCCAGTGAGCAGATGGTGTGGTCCATGGGTCATTCGCCAGCTTGTCTAATGAAGTGCCTCCGATTGCCAGACTCTAGACAGGTGTCTGTTTCTGGACTGTAGAGGACGGAAGCGGAGCGTGCCTCTGTTCTCACCTTACTTCGGTAGGAAGGGACGGCTTGTTTGCCTTTTAATCACTGCGTGCATGGAAGTGGGGCAGTCATTTGGGGACACACAATGAGGTTAATGGCAAGATCTGTTTCCAAAGGAAAGATAAACTGCAATGCGTTTCTGGGGGGTCGTTGCCTCACAGAGGCTTGTTCTCAGGTTCCAGGGGGCTCACCTCTCCAGAAAGCTGGGTGCTGTGCTTTACGCCCCAAAAGATGGCTCCTTCTGCTAGGGAGTCAGTGAAACCAGGCACACTTCCAGGGGAACTTCATCAGCAACAGCAACGTGATGAAGTTCAAGGCCATAAACACTTATGAAAGCGCAAGAATTATGTTTGGGAGCGTCTAGGCCAATAAGTATTATTGTGCTTCCTATGAACAAGGTCCCCTCTCCTGAAACGGTCCCCATTATCAGCTACCACACACAGTGGCATCACCTGCTATGGACTCATTTGTTCCCTTTTGCTAAAGCATCCGCAAGGCTGCATGATGGATGAAATGCGACTGAGAGCATGGATTCTGGGGACATGCCACCTGGATTCAGACCCCAGCTATGCCACTTACCAGATGTAAATTATGTAGACTTTCTGCCTCAGTTTCCTCATCTGTCAAATGGGGATAATGATAGCCCTACCTCATGAAGCAGCTGTAGAGATAAAGATTAATACAAGTAAGAGCCTGGCATATAGTGTGATCAGTTACTGTCGGTTGATTATCACAGTTTGACATCCCTAAGTGTCAGGCAGGGGCAGTTAGAGCTGACAGACCCAAGGGAGAAGCCAGCAGTAAACTAAAGGGCACCTGTACATCACCCAGCAGCAAATGAGACAACAAACAAGCAGCATGGCCAGCATTAGGAATCGAGATTCACTTGCAAAAGTAGAACTTAAACTCTATAAAAGAGAGAGAGTTCTGTAAGAAGATAATATGGTGACATGCTGCACCCATTCTTATTCTTAGGGAGAGAAAGGGGTGTCTGTTTTTCAGTTTGTTTGTTTGTTTGTTTCCTGTTAAATATGACTTTATTTCTTAAGAGCTGTCTCAACCAGTGACAAAGATGAGGTGGTGGAGAAGAAGAATAGAGAGAAAGGAAGCAGAGAGTTGGGACTGGCTTGAAAGACTCATTGCCTGTGTCCTCTTAACAGAACATTAAGAAATGCAAAGCCTGTCATTTAGATTAAGTGGAAAGGTAGTTTCTTTGCATTAGAAACTATTCCACCACAAAGAATATCAAGTATTCTATTGGGTTTTATTACTCTAAACAGTTTCGCATAAAAAAGAATTCTAAAGATTTAAATAGGGCTACAATTGATTTAAGAAGTCATGGAGAACGATTCATACCATCATAATACATGTGTTCTTTGCAAAAACCTGTCGAGGAAGGTCGAACAGATATGCTATGAGAGTAGTTCACTCAGTAGACATGTCCTCCCCTAGTAGTTTTTCATTTATTTTTTAAAATGTATTTAGGCATAAATAAAATGTACATACATTAGGTGTTGGGTTTAACAGGCTTTGAGGATTGTATATACTCTGGTAATTGCCACTCAAAACAAAATACGGAACGTTTTTGATCAAAGCAGAAATCTCCCTCCTTCTCTCCAGTCAACCTCATCTCCCCCATCATTCTCTGGCTTACTTATAGATGGAGACATAGAGATTTGTTTTGTCTTTGTTTGGATTTCCTGTGAACAGAATCAAAGTGTGTGTACTCCTGAGTTTGTCTCCTTTTGCTTAACATAGTGTATTTGAGAATCATCTATGTTGTTGGGTGTAGCAACCGTTTGTTCTTTTTTACTGATGAATAGTATTCCATTGTACAAATATGGCATATTCGGCTCTAGCAGTATTGAATACAAAGACTTTTCTTTCTCCATTGACTTACTTTGACACCTTAGTGGGAAATCAATGACTGTCTCTGTCAGTCTATTGATCAACTCTATTTTATTCAATTGATTAATACGTATATCTTTATGCCAGTATCCTACTGGCTTGACTACTGTAGGTCTATATCTTGAAACCACATAGTGTAAGTCTTCCAAGTTTGTTTGGGTTTTTTTTTTTAAGATTATTTTGACTATTGTAGATCCTTTTGGAATCAGCTCATTTATTTCTTCAAGAAAAGCCTGCTGAAATTTTTATAGATTGTGTTGAACCAATACATAAGTTTAGGGGAAACAGACATCTTAACAATATTGAATCTTCCTTCCAATGAACATGGAAACATTCTATTTATTGAGGTCTCTTTCATTTCTTTTCTCAGAGATGTTTTGTAGTTTTTATGTAGAGGTCTTATACATCTTTTTTTTTATTATTGTTAAATTTATTGGGGCAACATTGATTTATATCAATTACATTGTTTCCAGGTGTACAATTCTACATTACATTGTCTCTACATTGCATTATGTGCTCACTATACATCTTTCAGTAGATTTATTCCTAGGTATTTAAAGTTTTGAATGTCACTGTAAATGATACTAATTTTTAAATTTTTATTTTCAAGCATTTGTAACAGGCACAGAGAAATATAACTGATATTTGTGTATTGACTTTGTATATTATGACCTTGCTAAATTCATGTAATTCTAGTGATTTTTTGTAGATCCTTAGGGTTTTATTGATATAAGTAACTTAAGGCTAATTAGATAGTAAATGAATTAAGAAACTTAGATGTTATTATTTTAACTATTAATAGGTCTTTGCTTCTAAAGGTTTTATTGCGGTGATGGTGGTGGTGGTGGTAGTTCTGATGGGGATGGTTTGTACGGAGGAAAGTTCATAGGACAAATCCTTTATATCAACTGCAGAATTTCAGAACCATGTGGTTAAGCTTCCAAACAACACCCAGACTTAGATAGTCCCCAAGACTTTGCAACTATTTATGATTCACACCTTTGTCTATAAACCTTTTGCAACTGAGTATTAATACCTAGTGCTGTCATTTTTCCCCCCAATTCTTAACAGTATTTCCTATAGGTGCATAGTAGACACGGTTTTGAAATACCCTCCAATTATCACTTTGTAAATCACACCCTTGGTCTTGGCACGGAACAGGGAGGCACGAGACTGGAAATGATACCATTTAGGTAGCACTGACTGTATGCAGAAACCAAGCTAAGCAAGTTACATGCATCACTTCATTCATTTCTCTCAAAGACCCTGAAATTAGCATCTTATTCAATCTAATTCACAGGGGAGGAAACTGAGGCTAAGATTCAGTTGTCTGCCGGGTCACACGGTTAATAAGTCACAGGGTCCAGACTTGAATCAAAGCTCTTGACTGTGGAGCCCACAGTTTGGAGCTGTTTCTTCCAATGTTTCTTCCAAAGTATCTGTTTAAAAAGCCGTCATAATTCCCTACACACACCGGGTAGAGAAAAAGGAATTTAGCCAGGCTTGAAAATTCCTTGGCTGATAAGAAACAATACCAACTGTCACTTATTACCCTGGAATGTTGGAGGGGTGCTAATAAATCTTTGTGTTAGCCAAGTGAGCTGCTAAGCAGCCCAAGTTCTCCTCAATCCCTGGTCGCCCTGGGGACCTAGAGGGGTGTGGAGCTCCGTGGCTGGAGAAGCAGCTCCAAGCCCCACCTCTGCAGAGAGCAGGTCCCCTACGGGGCCACAGGCGATGGGCCACATCGAGCCGAGTTGCAGGGTGTCACGGTGTGCCCCTGAGGAGCTCCCTGCTGTGTGAGGAGCATCTCCACTTCACACACACAACCTACACAAGGCCCCTGCACAGAAGTGGATGAGGCTAGGGCTGAGATCATGTAGCGACGCCCAAACCAAAACAAACAAACCCAACCACGGGCAGTCAAGCCTGGATAACAAGCCAGGGGAGCACCGGCTGCTGAGTGGCAGCAGGGTCCCTGGATGCTGCCAGAACCATAGAGACACTTGTAAAGCAACACCTGTTGCACGTCAGTGCTGTTGATTGAGGGAGGAGGGAGGAGGGAGGAGGGCACCTTTAAGAGCTGGGCTTGAGACAATCCAGTGAGACACCATCCCTTGCAGATTCGCCCCAGTTAAATCCACAGTGATGTTTTTATGATCATTTAAATGTCCTATACGTTGACCTTTACCCTTCATACCTTAAACACGTAGGGGTGGGGAGAGTACTTTATCACCACTGGTGACAGTCCAAGAACATGTCATGCAGCGGTACCAGCTCTATCCTGGAATTTCCAGTCCGGAGAACAGCATTTGGCAGGGCCCTGCAGCATCAATCAGGGCCCCTGGAGGTAACGGTCCGTTTCTCACCTCCAAAAGGTTTTCCCTGCCAAGAATCCCCATCCTTCCAGCCTGTGGTTGGGTTTGAGGTTCCCTCCTTCCCTGGCATCTCCAGCTGGAAACCTTCCAACCCCAAGGCCCGCGCTGAGCGCTGGGGTCCATCACGGTAGACGTGGGGCGAGCGTGGTCACTGCTTGTCTCTGTCCATGGAAGGACACAGGCCCCTGGGCTCTTGTGCCACTCTGAACACCAGTGACCACACGGCAGACAGAGAACACAACAGAGAAAATGACAGGGGGAGAACCAGTCCGTTGAGTGAGTGTTTCAAGCAAAATAGGTGGAGGTTTTAAAAAGTCTGTAATTGTACTGCTACCTTAGATCATTTTAACCACCCCTGACGTAATTATTCCCATTAATGTCTGCAGTGAGCGTGTTACAAGGAGTATGCTGAGTATTCTGTTCATCGAATGGCTTGTTTTTCTAACTTGAATTGTTTCTGAACTGGGCCAGGAATAGCACCATTTTCACAAAGCCCTTGTGACTATGCAGCTTTCTACACAGACTCATTCACACATCTGGTAAAGAGTAGGTGTATTCTCTAGAAGCTTGCATTTAATTATTTCTTTGTTTTGAGCATCTCTCATTTTTACTTCATATTATGAAAAACGCCATACATACAGAAGAGGGTGTAATATAACAAATAACCATATACTCACCATCCAGATTTAACAATTGTTAATATTATTTTAAAGATTTATTTTATTGTTTTTGATAGAGAGAGAGGCAGAGAGAGACAGAGAGAAGAGGGAGGGCCCAGAGCAGTCTCCATAGTTGTATATCATCAGTTTTTGACATGGTTTCATTCCACACAGGTGGGCGGGGGGCGGGGGGGCGCACAGGGCAGGAACCAGGCAGGGTCCTCCCACATGGGAAGCTTGCCCTGGTGAGAACCAAATTGGGGGCCACACCCCAGTTCGGCACTTGGGTCCACATGGGTCAGGGCTGGGATTCGATTCCCGGACCCCGGGTCTACAAAGTGAGCACCCAACCCACTGAGCCATCCCGTCTTCCCCAACAATTGTTAATATTATGTTGTCATTTGTGGCAATCCGTTTTTGTTGTTCCTGTTGTTTTCATAATATAAAATAAACTACAGACATTACTACAGTGATGTCATAAAAATGCCATTATGTTACCATGCACATTTGCAAGCACCTCTAAAAAAAAACAGGAATATACAAGGGCTATGCGGGAAGTATCCAGCCATGCAACCGTTCTTGTTCTATTGACAATGGCTGGATATTCTCTGGTCAGCCCTCACATTGCTCCCTCGCCAGCATTGTGTTTGCTGTCTTCATGGCAACCTGCTCTCCCTTTACTTCCTGTGCACTATAGGTTCGAGCATCCAGACAAAACAGTTTCAGGCTAAGAAACCACTGCTGCAGATGCTGGGTACTTCGCTTCACATTGCATCGCATTGGTGCCAGGTACCCCCACTCTGAGTGATGTGAAGGTTGGGACCCAGGTTACGAGGGTGCCCGCGGACCTCTCCCTTATAAAATTCTCTTTCACTTCTATGATTAGCAAGTCATCTGTGTGGCAAGTCTTTGCACCTGTGGGTTATCGCTTCCCCATCAGCTCTTCCCTGAATATTTCTAGCCGCCATTGATGCTTCTTAACCGAATCAATGATTTCATTCAAGGTTTCAAAATGGTGGTTCTCTAGTGGGATCATTTATTTGATGTGTATTAGCTACTGTTCTTTCATTATGAACAGTTTTCCTCAAAATCGGGGCTATTTTATAACTCTGATGAACAGCCAAACGTTTTTCCTTTAATTACCAGTTTTTAGAGTAAGTTGGCTTACTATCTGGAACTTTTGAAATAAAATAATTCGCTGTTCTTATATTATAATGCCATACTAGTTCCAGTTTACAGGAGTAAATGGCTTTCACGTACTAATATAACTTCATATCTGTAAGATACCAGAGCACCAGTAAATTTAGCAGAGCCACTTAATTCAGCAGTAAGCAAAAGAAAAAGTCAAATTGGTTCATGGAATACGTTGATTGGTCAGTGGATTCAAATGACAGTCAATTCCATAAAATGGCTTGTCCAGTAGCATCACAGTGACACATGCCCCGTTTGAAGTTTGAAAGGAATAATAGGAAGGGTGTGTTTGTTAGCGACACTGTTCAGATTCTCTCCACCCACTTGCCAGGGGCTCTAGGGGAACCCAGAGCGTAAACTGCCCGGGAGAGGAGCCCCAGGTGGGGTGACAATGCCCGGGAACTTGTGCCTCCTTCTTGCTCAGCCATTGGCTAGGGCAGCCCCCGAGGACAGCATGTCCTCAGCTCAAAAGCCAGGACAGACCCGACTTGGGGTGGTGAGGCCTTTCCTGGTGGGAATTCAGAGCAGCACATCCTGTCATATGCATGGCATGTGGACCCCTTGTCTAAGTCACCACGCACTGCCATTACCCTGTGCTCCGTCCAGCCCCGGCTACCTGCTGCTCCTGGGATAAGCCAAGGTCCCGCCTGTGCACAAGCTGTCTCCCTCTCCACCCGCTAAGTTCCCACTGCTCCTTGCATGTTCCGCTCCGGGGCCCTCTCATCCCGGAAGCATTTCCTAGTTGCCGTTCCTTCAAGGCCTCTCACTATGTCGTGATTATTGAAATCCGCATCTGTCTCCCTCACTAGACTGTGAGCTCACGTGAAAAGGGGAAATCTTCTTTCTTATGGAATCTCTCTTGATTAGGTCTGAGCTGCCACAAAGTAGGTGCAAAGAAAATGTCCTCTGAGTGAAATAAATGAATCAAAAAACAAAAATTAATGAATGGCGTTGGCTAATCCTGAAGGATACACTGATTTCCCTCCAACCCCCTGTCCATAAACCAAACGGCTAAGCGGATTTTACTCAAACTGCCCTGAGTCAAATACACCCGGGACGGAGCCTGGTCTATCTCAGGCTCAGAGAAAGTCAATGTTGAGCGTATTACGAATAGCCAAAGAGGCTGTATGTGGCACGAGAGATGACAGAGACAGGGGACTGGATGGAAAGTACTCTGAGTTCACAAAGAGGTGTTAACCCAAAGCGTTGTGATAAAGAGCTAAGTTATCAAAGCTCAACGAAACAGACCCTCTCACCCCATCCCCCACAGGGAACGGCCGTGCAATCATGCTATCATGCTGTGATGAAGGAAGGCGGTGAGCTAACTGCTTCGGGGTAACGTGAATAGACATAAATCAGCGGTCCCGGCTTGGAACGCAGCATTCTCGAGCACCCATTAATCTGCGGTTGGCTCCTCCCGAAGCTCTGGGCCCCCCCTCTGGCTTTCTCTGTCTCTTAATTGAAGCGGTGTGCCTTGGAGAATTATTGCTTTCCTACCTCAGCTTTTCCTTCCAAGGGTGGATTGCAAAACAAACACAGGAAAAAAGAAACTGGATTCAATTTCTCGGCCAGAACTTTCTGGGAGCGCGTCTGGCAGGGCTTGCAGGCCCTCCATCTTGAGGCGGGCAGGCCTGTCCGATCAGCCTCCGGATTGTGGCTGAGGACGCGATGTCAGGCCGTCTTTGAGGTCTTACGCAGTTGACAAGATCCAGGGCTGCAGATCAATTCACAACGGGAGGAAGACATGCCCTGGAAAAATGCAGCTCCAGCATCTTGAATGTTCGCCTTTTCCTTTTATCCCAGCCTTCCCACTCCCGGGAGCGTCAGAGCTTGTAACCAGTCAGCCCCGTGGCTGCAAACGCCCCTTCCTCCTGCTGCCAGACAGATGTCTTCCGGCCTCCTCACCCATCAATGGGAGGCCTCTGATTTATAATCCTGAACCCAACGAGCGGGGCCTGCAGAGGCCTGACCATCGCCTGGCCTTTGGAATTAATGTGGAGGGAAGCGTGGAGTCTGGGGTGAACCGGCCACCTCCTTCAGGTTTGTGTGGTGCGCGTAAGAGAACGCTTTTGCACACGGCAGCCTGCGGGTGCCCACATTTGGGAGCGATGGAGCTAACTCCCGCAGAGAGCACAGCTGCGTGAAGCGAGTCATACACTGTAACGGCGAGAGTTTATGTGGATGGGCTGCGGGGACCATGAGGCCCCAGGAGCTCAGCTCAGAAGACAGAGTCACTGCAAGGGTCCGGTTTCACTGAAATGCTCCAAAAAAGGAAAAGAAAGAGAAAGAGTCTCCATAAACAATGCAAGGGAGGGATGCCAGGACAGCCCAGCAGTTGAGTGCTTGCCTCACAATCAGGAGGTCCTGGGTTCGGTTCTCAGCTCCGGCTGGTACCAGCCCGACTGCTGAACTGTGGCACAGCCGGGAACACCCGGGTGGCTCAGCAGGAAAGGTTCCCGCCTCCCAGGCAGAAAGCTCCTGGTTCGGTTCCTGCCCCACGCGGCCCCCACATCCACCCGTGTGGAGTGAAACCATGTCACAGCAACTGATGGACAACTATGGAGACTGCTCTGGGCCCTCCCCGCCTTCTCTCTGTCTCTCTACATCTCTCACCTTCTCTCAAACAATAAAATTAATCTTTTTTTTAAAAATGCAAGGGAGGAATTATTTGATTATGCCATGATTTGCATTCATAGTGTAAAGGTGACATTTAACTAGTTCCCCCAAGTCAAAAACCACTTAAGTTCTCAATTTTAAAAAAAGACGTATTTGGGGAAAGCCGGGACGGCTCAGCGGGTTGAGCGCTCGCTTTGAGGCCACGAGGACCGAGGATCGAATCCCGGCTCCGGCCCAGGCAGGACCCACATGCTGAACTGGGGAGTTCCCACAGTTCGGTTCTCTAGCTGTCTCTGTCTCTGTCTCTCTCTCTATCTGTCAAAA